>CAUYRT010060271.1:0-58683 GCA_963574885.1 Lepilemur ruficaudatus
CCAATTAATTTCTTTCTATTTATAGTAGAGACAGGGTCTCGCTCTTGCTCAGGCTGGTCTCGAACTCCTGACCTTGAGCTATCCACCCGCCTTGGCCTCCCAGAGTGCTAGGATTACAGGCGTGAGCCACCGCGCCCGGCCATAGGGCTTTTTTTTTAAAACCATTTGTTAAACATTTACCAGCACACGGCTTGTGTCCAATTAAATTGCAGAGAACAAAAAAAGAAAAGTTATTATTCAGCTCATAGTAGATCAATAGAAAAGCGGCACTTGGACTTCTAGCCTCCATTAAAGTACTTTTCTGACTTTTATTGAATGATAACTGTGCTATAAGACCAACTAAGATTTCTTTTTCATAGTTTTAGCAATATCCATTGATGAGAATCACAGTATACTCTCTTTGGGGCCATATCAAATGTGGATTGGTAATTGTAATATTTCTGCAATTTATAATTGATATGAGAATCACGTTTTTTATGGTATAAGTTACTGTTTGTATTTCATTTTCTAAATTTGAATTCTTCAGTGACTTGGACCATGGGCTCTAGATCTAATTTCTGATCTCATGTGTATCATTCTCATTGTCAGAGTTTTACAGGCTATTCACTCTTCTTGTGAATCTGTTCAGAGCAAAACAAAATTTTAAAAACTAATTTACATCATTTTGACAATGAATAGGTGGTAAAAATAACTATAGAGTCCTTTAGGTTTAAGATGTTCAGTAAACTCTCAGTATGACATATCATTGAGTAGAATTGTCAGCCAACCTGCTGCAAGGCCTTAAAATTCTTTTCACCTTGATCTTAAATCTTAGGCAACAGCTTAGTCAAGCAATACTGAATCTTGTATTGTATTCTTAAGCATACCTGATAACACTGTAACAAAATTGATTACTTAATCAGGTATATGAAAGTGCTGTTCTCAGTTCCTGGTAATATAGTAGAAGGTCAGTAAATGTCAGTTGGGGGTGGTAAAAAGAAAGGAATATAAGATTTAGAGTCAGAAGACCTAGGTTCAAATCCCATCTCTGCATTGATTTCCTCATTGAAAAGTAGGATTAGCAATTTCTGACTCCACCTACTCTGTATGTCTCTGAAGGTTGACTCTTCGGGCTTGTGAAAACATTTCAAAAAATAAATACGTACTTTAAAAATTTCTTGATTCATGTAACTCGCGTAACTAAAAGTCTTTGGGGTTCTTGATATTATTTTTAAGAGACCTGAAAGTTCGAAACCATTGGTCTAATATTAATACTAGTGCTAAACTTCAGGGAAAAAACTATTGGAAGCTTTTTAGACTACAACTACATCTAATAAGTCATAGTAGCTAATGCTTACATGAATGTTTTCATTATGTTCAAATGGTTTCACATCTTTTTATACCCTCTTGGCAAAACTGTTGCTACTTAGTTAGAATCAGTGGTAAGCTGTATGTATACAATTGTCCAATTTTGCAAAGGTGAATCTTAACGGTTTTTGCCAAGGATTAATGTGCATTTATATCAGATTTAATTCTCATATCAAAAAACATTTATTTTAAACCTAGGTGTTTAGCACTCTAATAACAGTTGCTACCATTTGCTGAGCACTGATGAAGCCAATCATTAACTAAACATGACCACATTTAATCCTTTTAACAACAACCCATTTTGCAAATTAGAAAACTGGGGTTCTCTGAAGGTATTATTTGTTTAAGTCTGGATAATCCAGCAAGTGTTAAACCTAAACCCATGTTTGAGGTTTTGGGCTATGGTGTAACTATACTGCAGCAAAATAATCCGTCAGATTCCTTGTCTATGCCCTTACCTTCATTCATTTTAATTTGTTTGATTGAGGAGGGGGATGGGAATTTATATTTTTAATAAGTGCCCCAGGTGATTCTAATTCACATGGACTGGAGTTCATGCTTTAAGAGAGCCAACTCTTCTGTGTATGTCAAACCTAAGCATATAGGAGCTTTGAAATAGACACTGTAAGATCACTACTGTTTGACAACTGTTTATAAACATTTTGGAGAGATCAAACAGGCCTATGGAAAAGAGGAGAACAAGATTACTGGAATGTATGATGCAAAATAACAATATTGCTATGTATAAGATTTAAAGGCATTTAGTGACAGAAAGATTCATTTTTGAAGAGTTCACAGAAGCAATGCATGAGCCCCAGAAAGGAAATCCAAAATTTAGCAGAGGCGAGAGAAAATTATACCGCAGCAAGGACAGACAGCATCAATGAAGACAGAAGGGCTCTTAAAACAAGAAAAGTTCCTTCATCACTGTGAAAGAAACAATGGCTTCACTATTTTATTATTGTTACTGAGCTCTGACTGACTATGCTGCAGTTGCTAGAAGAAATTGTGATGGATGACATTAGCTGATTGGGGGCCTGCGTAAATAAACTCAGGAAATGCAAGAGTTAAAAAAGATGTATTACTTCCTAATTCAGAGAAAAGCATGTATTCCAAACAGTATTTATTATAGTAAATCAGAGAAGGAAAAAATATACTTAACTAATTGGCTGCCATTTTGTCTTATTCACAAGTGACATAAAAATGCAAGGAAATATAAATAGTGACTGCAAAATTATATCCAAACACCACCTTGAAACCATTTTTCTTCAACCAAATCCCCCAAGGAACATTAACTCTGCTATTAATGTACATAAAATGCTGCTGACATGCTACAAAATTCAGGCTAATTTAATAATGCCTGATGGGCCTTACTTCATGTTAAGATGATATAATAATATGTTGCTAAATGAGTCTCCTCATATTACCTTCACAGCAATCACATAACTGATGAGCCATTAAAAGGAAACTCATGTAGCAGTATTACTGGAAACATTGATAGGTCATTCTACAATTGAATTTTTTTTTATTGATCCAACACAGAGCATAGAAGCCAGCATCTTTATTAATAATAGGTACAATACCTTAAAAAGCACCACTGTTAAGTGAAAAATCCTTTTATCATTAGCACAGAGTTTTTCACTGATACCTCTTAAACAAGTATTTTATTCATGTACTTTGGAGTAAGTTTTTCTCAGAGTGCTCAAATGTAGAAGATGGCAGGGTCTTGGTTTTTTGAGAAAGTGTTAAGTTTTGTCTGAGTTCGGATGGTATACCTTTGAGAAAATGACAACTTTTAAAGCTCTACTTTAGTTAACTCTTAGTTATTTGAAAATATACACATACCATTTGTTTCTTTCTCATCGTCTTTTTCCATTGTAGCCAGTCTCATTATATATAGACATTTGTAATGATAAAATATGAGTCAGTACATCAGGAAACATAACAATGATAAATGTCTATACACCTAATAAGAAAGCTTCAAAGTAAATGAAGCAAAAAAATTGATAGAATTAGAGAAATAAACAAATTCACATAGTTGAAGATTTGAATTTGAATTTGGCAGTTGACACAATAACTAGACAAAAAAACTTATTAGTTTATTTGGTTCTATGTCTTTACTGTCAACAACCTTGACCTAAATGATATTTATAGAACTCTACATCCAACAACTGCAGAATATAAATTCCTTTAGAGGACACATGTTACATTCAACAGGCGCGAACTACATGTTGGCACATAAAACTGTCAGTAAATTGAAAAGGTTTGAAATCATACAGAGTATGTTCTCTGACCACAAAAGAGTCAAATTAGAAGTTAATAAGATATCTAGAAAAATACCATATATTTGGAAATTAACACATATCTAAATAACCCATAGTTTTAAAAAGAGATCACAAGGGAATTTAGAAAGTGTTTCTAACTGAATAATAATGAAAATACGATACAACAAAATTTGTTGGTACAGCTAAATCAGTGCAAGGAAGGAAGGGTATAGCTTTAAATGCTTATATTAGAAAAGATCTATAGTGAATGAGCTGAGAATGACCCCAAGAAGCTAGAAAAAGAAACACAGAGTAAACCCAAAGTAAGTAGAAGAAAGGAAACATACAAATAATAGCAGAATCAATGTAATAGAAAAAAGTAGAAAAAACTAACAAAGCCAAAATTTGTTTGTTTGAAAGAAAAACTTATAAAATTAATAAGTTAGGCTGTTTAACACAAGCAGGGAAGGGAAGGAAGAGAGATCACATATTACCAAAATCAGGAACAAAAGAGAGGTTATCACTATAAATCATATATACATTAAGTAGGTAATAAAATATTATTCATAATTTAATTTAGTAAAATTGACAACTTAAATGAAATAAATTTCATGAAAACTACTTACCAAAAGGAGACAAGATTAAATTAAACAAAATCTGAATAGATATGTATCTATTAATGAAAGTGAACTCATCTCAAAAACCTTCCCACAAAGAAAGCTTGAGGTTCATATGGTTTCACTGGTGAATTTTCTCAAATCCTTAGGGGAAAAAACCCACCAATCTTATACAAATTATTTTAGAAAATAAACGAGCTGCTTTTATGAGGTGAGCAACACCCTGATACTCAAACCACCCATGTGTTTGTACCAGAAATGAAAGTTTGGTTTAACATTTGAAAATTTATTTATTTAAGTCAGCTCATTAACAGAATCAAAGAGAAAAGCAATATGATCATTTCCATAGATACAGAAAAGATAGTTGACAAAATTGAATACTTATGTTAAAATCTCTTGACAAACTAATAGATGGCAGCTTCCTCAATTTGATAAAAGACATGCATGAAAAATCTATGGCTACCAAAACTTAATGGTGAAAGACTAAATGCTATCCTAATATCAGGATCAAGGTAAGAATTTTTGTTCTCACCATTTGCATGTTATGTCCTGACCAGTGTAAAAAGACAAGAAAAAAACCCATAAAAATGGAAAGGAATAAACTAAACTGAATTTGCTGATGACATGTTTGTGTACATAGTAAAGACTAAAGAGTCATCCAAAAAACTTCTAGAATTATGTACTTTTAGTTATATCACAGGATACAGAGTCAATCTAAAAAAATCAATTTTATTTCTATACACTAGCAATGAAGAAAATGAAATTAACAAAACAGTACTGTTTATGCTAGTATCAAAAGCATGTAACACTGTGAGTTAAATTTAACAAAGGTTTGTAAGACTTCAATAATGAAAACTATGAAACATTGCTCTGAGAAATCAAAGATTGTATAAATAGAGAAATACATCATGTTCATGAATTAGTAAACTCAACACTTATTTAGATGTTAGTTCTTCCTAAATTGGGTTACAGATTTAATGTAGTTCCAATCAAAATTCCAGCAGGCTTTTTATAGATATTGACAAGATTGATTAAAAATTCACTTGAAAAGGCAAATGATTAAGAAGCCAAAACAATTTTGAAAAGTAAAGAAGAAAGAACTTACTTGGCTTCAAGACTTATAAAGCAGTTCTAATCAAGACAGTGTGGTATTTTTATAAAGATTGACAAAAAGATCAAGGAATAGAGAGTCCAGAAAGGGACCCACACGTATATGGCAAATGATATTGTATAAGAGCACCACAGCAATTCAGTGATAAAAGAAAAATCTCTTTATCATATGATACTGGAACAATTTTATATCAATATCTGGAAAAAAAATTCAACCTTTGCCTTACATCATATACAAATTTGAGATGGATCATAGACTTCAAATATGAAAGCTAAAATAATATAGCTGCTGGGGGGGGAAACATAGAAAGTAGCCCTTTAGTTTTACTGTAATGGGATATTTGTTTAGAGGAACAGTATGAGATGTCTGAATTTATAAGGAAGGGGTTTAGATGCCTAACCAAAGAATTTTATACTTAAGGATTTTGGATTGGACAGATGGCGTGATGAAAAATAAAAATGTCTCTTAGAAGGTTAAGCTCTGGTTCAAGAGAATTTATAAACTAGAAACAAGGAAAATATTTGCAGTTGTCTTGCTCTAGGCCACATGTCAAGAACAATGAAATAGGAGGTAGTTAGAAGCATTTTAGTTACATAGGAACACATTGCAGGTGTTAAAAGAAATTTTAAAAAGATAAAATCATGACTTTCCCACAGATATAAAAATGAACAGGTATATAGATTTTATTTCACCAGTAAAGAAGTTTGTAAGGTGTTATGACAACCAGTTCAAAGGAGAATCTAAAACCAGACACATTCATAGAGCAAAAATATGGAAATGAATGTACAAGTATAGGCAAAACTGGTTTTTTTATGTTGGATTTTATTTTTTTTTTTTTTTGCCTTTGAAGGAGGGCAGAGGTTTTGAGGGTAAGTTTGTTCATCCCTCCACTGGACAGAATTTTGTTCCTGATCTATAGAAAATTGTTTTGCGTTGCTACCAGTAGTCTGTAACTTAGACAGTTACAAAAGCTTCCATTGAATGAGAATCATAACCTGGAAAGGTGTGCTCTAGACTGGGGGGGGGGGAGGTAAGTTGATTTTGGCTACCAGCCAAATGCCCCTACCTCTTTCTTTTTTATTGTGTCTATTTTATTGTGTCTATTAATTTACATATTAGCTAGGATTCCTTTCTTTCTTGCTACAGTGTCAGAGTAGTTGCAACAAAGATAGTATGGCCTAAAAAGCTTCAATATTTTCTATCTAGCTCTTTACAGAGCCAACCCTACTGTAATAATGAATAATTTTCCATCGAAGCACTAATTTTTTCCTACACAGGTATATGTTTCTGACAAATTAGGAAAATCAGGGGCTTTTTTGTGTGGCTAGTCTCTACACCGGCCTGCTGTTTCCCCAAGAGAATTAATTAAAGCTAGTTGTTTTAAAGAACAGTTTGGATCTTTCCTTATGTAATAGTAAACCTAATAGTAAGGACCTTAGCCTTGGGCTGAATTATTAGAAACATAATATTTAGAATAAGAAAGTTGATACTGTGTTCCATTCTAAGCAAATCTGTTTCAAAACAGGCAAAAGTAAAACAAACCTCATTCAGAGAAGAACTTGCAAGTAGTAAAGTAACTTGTGATTCTATCGTATGGAGAATGGCTGAAGGATTTCAGAGTATTTAGTTTTAAGAAGTTAGGACTCAACATGAAAGGCATCTTCAAATCTTTGAAGCATAATTTGGCTCTTTCTGTAACTTTGAAGGTTAAAATGTTGGACAATGAGTAGAAGTTAAACAATCCTTATGTCAACCCAATATAAGAAAGAATATTCTCATAGTTGAGCTGTTCAGAGGATAAAGTGTTGAACCTCAGTAGATAGTGACTTTCCTCTCACTGAACATATTCAGTGTCTAGCGAATGTCTAGCAGAGGCTAGACATTCTCTACTGAGAATGTCTACTGAGATTTTATGTCAGAATTATTTGATAGAAATAAAAGACCTTAAAATGTTCATTAATTCTGTGAGCTCTGTAGTGACAAGTAAAGGCTTTCCAAGTGATATTGATGATCCATCTGAGGTTGGAGACTACAAATTACTATTGACACTAACCTATGTGGTTGTATATGTGTTTTAATTTTATTCCAGTAGTACCCAGCAGACAATGTATAAGCACAGACAACAAATGGTTGAATTGATACAGTAATCAAGTTTGCAGGACAGTTAGATAGGTTAATGATGGTGTTAATAATGACTGACATATATCAGACACTTAACTTTACACGCATTATTTCATTTGGTCCCTTCAGTACTCTATGAAAGAAGTGGTGGTGCTGCTGCTGTAACTGTTGTTGTTATTCCTTCTATTTGATAGCTGAGGAACCTGAAGCCTCAAGGACTTAAATAATTTCCCCAAGATTTCATAGCTGAGAAATATCAGAAGGATAGGAGAATTGATATAGTGTTGAGAAAATGGTTAAAGTAATAGACTATGTGATCTAGGTTTCAAAGGAAGAAAATGAAGCCAAGATTAAACTTTGGGACTGGAAAAAAAGGTCAAGATGTTGGAGGCCATCAGATGAGAGAACAGATGCAGTAAGTAATAAGGGAGTAATAAGGATTGGCACTGTAAAAATAGGAGGTTATGTCAAAGAATATCATAATTAAAAAATTCAGATATCAGCTGGCTCTGACTGCTAATAACATCCTCCTTTGGGGAGTAGATTATTAGATTGGTGATTAGGGAATTGTCAGAGTCATGAAGGATAAGAAGACATGAAACTAGCTCTTAGATCGATGTTGAAGCTATCCAAGAAATGATTCGCTCATGAAGTAGCATGTGAAAGGGCCATGCACAGTGGCTGGCACACAGTAAGGCATTCAGAAAATGTTGTTTGAATCTGAACCATGAGATCTAGGAAGAATATGTTAACAAGGTTAATAAGCCATCAACTGCCTGCAGAGTGATCTTCTGGGTTTTGTGGGTCCTTTGGAACATAGCTAAAATAAATTGTTTTGTGGGAGGAAAGTCTCATCTTGAAGTATCAGGCAATAGGCAATTTAAATTTCCTGCTTCTGTTAAAGGCCAGAGAGAGTTAGATTATGCAAGGGTTACTTGGCAGGGAAAAAACTTTATTGTTTCTTTGTTTCTGTTCTCTTCCTAAAAATTGATAATTATACCTTTGGTGATACTTAGTGTCCTTTGGGAGCATTGTTTCAGATAGTCTGTTTGTTCTTTTGCAAACTTCAGGAAAAAAGAACCTATGAAATAACAGGCAGACAGTAGATACCATCTCAAAACAAACAAAAAAGAGGTGTCCCGGGGGTCTTTGATGATAAAGGATTATTGTCAATTTTGGAGGGTGTAACAAGAGCTGGGAAATGGCAAAATAAATGAAGCAGGAACAACAGAAAGTTGACAGTTATTGAAACTGGATGATGGGTACATGAAAGTTCATTATACTCTTTTTTTCTACTTTTGTGTATGTGAAATTTTCCAAAATAAAAAGTTCAGTTTTTCAAAGATGTCCAGTATGTAATGTTTCAGTTCTTGAAGTATTGCATGCCTACCTATATGCCTAATACTATATTGGGGTTGGTGCTGCTCTTAATTGTACTTAGGAAAATATAAGGAATTGAGAAGGGGATACTCTTTTGCCACATGTGAAAGCTAGTATTAAAGAGAAAGGGAGTGGCTTCAAGGTATAAGAACTCTTATAAAAGTCTTAACGACTGCATAACACCATTTCCGCAGAAGCAAAAGAGAAACGACGTTTCTTTATTTCCTGTTCTTCTAATGTTAGTAGCTCACATAGCTGGCTTCTTTGTATTCATTTTTTAAAAGGCTCAGAGGCACACTGGAAGCACTGTAGAAATACATTAAGAGAGCCCTCCCACCTTTTTTTTGAGAGTCTTGCTCTTTTGCTCCCAGGTAGAGTTCAGTGGCATCATCATAGCTCACTGCAACCTCAAACTCCTGGGCTCAAGTGATCCTCCTGCCTCAGCCTCCCAAGTAGCTGGGACTGCAGGCACACACCATGGTGCCCAGCTAATTTTTCTATTTTTTGTAGAGACAGGGTCTCGCTCTTGCTCAGGCAGTTCTCCAACTCCTAACCTCAAGCAATCTAACCCCCTCATCCTCCCAGAGTGTTAGGATTACAGACATGAGCCACTGCATCTAGCCTACAAAGACCCTTTTTTAAAATGAAGTTTCTAAATTGAGACATTCAGAAAAACTGCTCACTTTGAAGAAAACATGCTTAGAGCATGCTCACTACCAACTTCGTAAGTCTGCCTTCAAGAAATCCTCTGTAGGCCAGGCGCGGTGGCTCAAGCCTGTAATCCTAGCACTCTGGGAGGCCGAGATGGGTGGATCACTCAAGGTCAGGAGTTCGAAACCAGCCTGAGCAAGAGCGAGACCCCGTCTCTACTACAAATAGAAAGAAATTAATTGGCCAACTTAAGATATATATAGAAAAAATGAGCTGGGCATGGTGGCGCATGCCTATAGTCCCAGCTGCTCGGGAGGCTGAGGCAGAAGGATCCCTTGAGCCCAGGAGTCTGAGGTTGCTGTGAGCTAGACTGACACCACGGCACTCACTCTAGCCTGGGCAACAAAGTGAGACTCTGTCTCAAAAAAAAAAAAAAAAATCCTCTGTAGCATTTTTAGAAGCAAGAACTCTTTATGGAAGCCTATAAATTCCTAGAAGAAATTTATTCTTATTGCATATTTGCAGTTATTTAAATACTGGATATATTAAAATGGCATTTAGCTTGTTTTCTTCATATTTCTTTTATTTCTAAGAAGTCTTTATTGGTCTATATCCCAGATCTCTCTACTCTGATATCTTTTCATGGATGATGCAGGATTCAGGAGAAAAGTTGAAAGAAAAGAATTAGCGGAAAAGAAATATTAAAATGGTAAACTTTCCCATTACTACTTGTGATTAAAGAAGACTGGGAAACAAACTGCTAGACTATCATGTTTTATCAATTTAATAGTACATAGGTAGTTTATTTTCTTTTTTAAGCCAAAAAGATTGGGCTGATTGCGTTGGCGGAATACATTTGATGAATGACTGTCATTATCTTCTCAAACCTGCATGACACTTTAAATGTAGACAGTGATAATTAAATTTTAAGAGACCATGTTGAGATTATAAGATTTGGGACTTATAAAAGAACTGGCATAACAGTTGGCTAGTGGTGGCTGGTGTGTTTTTTGTTGACCCAGGAAAGGATAGAAGGATCTCAGGTTTTCTTTTACTTTGTTTCTCTCTCCCACCCCCCACCCCCAAATTAATATATTGTCCAAAGTGTTGGTAATGACTTGGAACTATTCAGGTTGCACAAAGAATTTAATGAAATCTTGTCTTAGACAAAACACTGGAGAGGATCATAATTAATGTCTCATTTTCTGCCAGAGTTGCTATTGATTACTCATTCAAGATCCCTTTGTTCTCAGAATGATAACAACTGTAGTTTCCATCACTATCTAATGAGATTCTCAGGATAGAGTTCTTTAACAACATGCTGATAATTGCTAACATATCCCTGAAATTTCAATGTAAATGAATTTGCATCATAATGCAATTATTTCACAAATGTTCAGTGTTTTCCAGATTTGAAACTTATTATATTATTTTTAAAAATCATTTGTAGAAAATTAACAGAAGACTAGTATGTTATTAAAGCCTAACATTTATTTTTTGCCCTGAGTGGCCCTCACCCTCTGATATTTTGAGTTGATTATGACTTGAGGTGAGAGGCTTCTTTGTCACTCTCCAGTTCCCCTGCCATAACCTCTGAAACTTCAAATGGATATATAGCTAAACTGTGCTGTGATTTTTTTTCAAATTAAAAGAACAATTGCAAATACAGTAATACTATACTAGTTTTGCTCTTAGAACAATTTGTTTTTTGATCCTGCAGTGACAAAAGAAACACCTGGTACTATAGCATAAAGAATTCAACTGAGAAATCTTACCAGTTTGTGTATTCTATTTGATCATGATTATTTTATAGCCTCAAAAAAACAAATCTTTTGAACAGCTCTTGGCCTTTATGTATTAAAAACTGCGTACCATTTTAAGATAAGCATGAAGTTAAGGAATCCTGTGGAGTGTACACAGAGCAGAAGTACCATGAGTCCATAATAAATGTTTAAAATGTCTTGAGATACATGACTATAATATTAGGTACTGTGTGTCTTATTTTTCTGGAAAACAATTTAATAATGAGTTATTGCTTCAAAATTTTAATCATAAAATTATCTTAATAATTTTTTATGTAGAATTAATTAGGTCCTTGTTTAATCTAAGTTATGAATGGATATGAAAGTATGTTTAGTACAGTGTTTCAGCCAAGCCATTGAATGGTAAAAAGCAGTTCTGAGAAAGCAATCTGTTTATCAAGACTTAATTTTCCCTTTTCAGGGTGTAAAGAATACTCAACTTATTGCAGTGTGGTTCTGAATCCTTCTAGCTGCTGAAACAGCACCATTTTATGTAGGATATTCTTCTGTCTTCCTATAAAATCACATTTAGAGTACCTTCCAATATAATTAACTAGGAGTTTATATTAATAAAAGATGTTAAGATGTTGGCCAAACCCACTGCTTTATTCATCTCCTTTACTTTTCTTTCAGTATCACATCAAGGCTTACACTGAATAGCCTCATCAGCTTCACATTTGAGTCAGGGTATTTCTTGCACATGAAGAGGGAAAGAAAACTTAAAATAAATTTATCACAGAGGCTATTAAAATTCCTTATAAAGAAATGGGGATTTTTATTTACAGACTAGAGGTTTGTCATATGTAATTCAATATGTAACTTACTGTAGGTTTTAGCACAATAATCTAGGCCAGTAGTCTAGGCTATATTAGTGTTTCAGGGGATAACCCTTCTTGATTATTCTTTAGTATTAGATACATTTTTCACAGATGAGATTGTATATGACTTTTAAAAAGATTCTTTTCTAAGAACATGTTAAGAAATTAGTACTGTGTCATTTCTGAATACTAATTCTGCCTTGAATAAGACAGCTCGGCAGGATAAAACTGCTTTGCCTAGTTCCCTGTCCTCTGGGGTATTTGTGTATTCTTTTTGCCTGAGATACCTTCAGGACAAGATCAGTGGTAATCAATAGCACTTCTCATTTAGGCAGGCAGAAAAATCAATAATATGAGCTGATACCTAATTTTAGGAGAAGAAAAATAAAATAGTTTGTGCTTTAGCATTACTTAAATGTTTGAAGAATCAAAAAAAGGAAAAATATATTATTTTGTTAGTGGCAGAATATCAAAATATTAGGCTTTCATAGTTTAGCCCTTGATTTTTTAATCGTATTTCCCCTGTGGTTTCCCAGATATTATTTCTTAGAGTGTCAGGTCCTTGTGGAGAAAACGTGGTTTTATACTTCTTTTGTGTTTCTTATAATGATGAACAAATCATTTCAGTCAACAGGATAAAATATGATCTTGCATTCTTAAAAAGAAACAATTTTTCCTATATTTATCTTACCTAATCATATGGATCATGATACAGATTAAATAGGGGAAATGGTCAATTGCTGTGATTAGGACAGCTGAGTGAAATATAGCCTCTGTATCTTTTTTGACATTTATATTCATTATGGAGCCAGAAGACGGGGCATTTCCTAAGTACATTGCCAGACTTGTCTATTGTGAGAAGAAAAGTTTGTGAACACTAAAATTGGTAACAAGTAAACTTTTTTTTCCTAACAATATTTGTTCTTTTTTTCTTCCTTTACTGTATTCAAATATGCAAAGTCTACCATTATATATTCTGTAGACAACTCAGATTTAGGATTGTAATCCACAGATTCATTTATAAACCACTTACATATTTTCATATTAACAGTCTTATAAATGATAATTCGGTTGCCAGACTATTTTAGAAGTCTTGTATTGAGGAAAGGGCTTTCTGAACAGACCTAGATTTTATTAGGGTTCTACTACTTGTCATCTGTATAATATATAAAATCTATATAATACTTAATACAACTGCTATAAATACTAACTGAGATGGTACATTTGAAAACACACTAGTGGATCCTTGATATTTATTCTTTTTTACTCCAACTTTTTATTTTGAAAAACTACAAACCAGAAAAAATTACAGAAAAGGTTGAATAATACAATGAATGTCCACTTGCTCTTCATAAGGAGTCATCAGTTAACATTTCACTATGTTTGTGTACATACTCCTTTTCTTTCACTCTGTGTGTGTGTGTATGCTATATATGACCTCATATCCACAAATGTACATACTTTTGCTGAATCATTTGAGAATAAGTTGACATTTTCTATTCTTGATCTTGATTGATATTGCTTGAATCTGTCACACCCCTCTTTGGACTTAACCTCTAATTGTCAACCCTCTCTCTAGGGGTCTGTCACTTCAGCCCCTATTCTCTTGCCTATTTCCAACATCCTTTCTTACCATAGCCATTGGGAGTTGTAACCTAGCCAGTTTGGATTCAGAGCAGACGGGGTCTCCTGAAACCTCAGGTCACTTACTTAGGACAAAGGGTTTGTGCCCAGGAAACAGAATAAAAATGTCATTCATTTTATTTTCATTCTTTTGTGATATTTAGAATGTGGTGATTTATGGGGAAAGAAAAAAATGCAACTGCTTTTTGTATTAACTAGGGCCAATAACCATGCTATATACCTTTACTTTTAAGCCTTACTTCTACCATCAACCCTGTTAGCTATTAGTAACACAGCCATTTAAAGAAGAGGAAACATACTAAAAAATGTTAGATAATTCGCCCAAGAACACCAGTTAGTATTTGAACTCAGGGCCGCTAACTCCAAAATCAGTACTGTTTCCAGGACATCAGCAGTTTTGTAGGTGTTCATTCTACTTTTAGAAATGTAAGAAATGCACTTTCCTATTCATCATTTAGATTTCACGCCTCTATTAGTCTTTATTATGACTATTATTTGACCTCTTTGAAGAAATAACTCACTAAATTTTACTCATCTGAAAGTTTATCTATTTTTACCTTATTACTTAAGCAGACAGACTTCTCTTCACCAGCCTCCAAACTCAATCCTTTGTCCCTCCTTCAAAGCATTAGATTAGAGTCAAAAAAACACTTTATAAAAAGGGCCAGATAGTAAATATTTTAGGTTTTGCAGACCATACATTTTCTCTTGCAACACTGAACTCTTACATTGTTGCATGAAAACAGCTATAGCCAATACATATGTGAATGGGTGAGACTGTGTTTCAAGAAAATATTTGTAAAAACAGGCCCACTTTGACCTATGGCCTGCGGTTTGCCGACCCCTATCTTATTGGTCATTGTCTTATTTATGCCCATAAGAATTTGTATGCCAGGGAATGTTGTGAGGGATGCTTTTAAGAGACATACAAATGTCCTTCTCCTCTCACGTGTTTGTTTATGTGTGCACAATGACCAGCCTCATATGTGCCTTCCACATGAGAAAATACAGATAAAGTAATAATAATAAAAAAAAAAAACAGCAGGTGCCTCAAAACAAACTGGTATCAGCGAAAATCAGTTTGGCACAAAACAGGGAACATCCTATTGAAAGACCAATGATGTTTAAAAGGAAAACTTCTAGGTCCGTGACCCCTGCCATCAAGCAGGGGTGGTATGTGGTAATGATATGTTCCATCTAGCAAGATCAGTCATATTCTGATCTTGCTATTGAGAAATGTTGAATGTCCCTAGCATGGGCAAAATGAAAGAAAGAAATGCAAAACAGACGTGACAATGGAAATTTTGCTATAACATCTATGGAATTCTTGAGGGTTCCTAGGTCACACCACTCTTAGACATTTAACATCATCAAAAGATCCATAGTTCATGGTCTATTTTATAAATAGAAAGTACATATACGTGTGTTGTTTATATTAATCATTTTTCTCTCTTTTATTATTTCTTCCGGAGATGATTATTTTAAGGAGTGTGTTTCTCCTTTATGTCTGATAATGACACCTTTCTCTCCCAATCTGCTGAACATTGTATCTGTTGGAATTTGTTGCAATTAATGCTAAATAATGACATTAGTATTGTATAGTCTTTTCATGTAAACTTCATATTTTCTGGTGATTGAAATCATCTCCCCACTTTTCTCCTTTATAAGGGAATATATCAACATTTTCCATAGAATAATTTACCTTTTGAGGAGCCTGAAAAAATGACATTCTTAATTATGAGTATTTCTAAAAGATACAGTGAATGACTTTGGCTGGTGTAGTACATTGATTGCTTCATTTGTGTTCCAGCATTGTTGAATAAGCTTTAAAGAAACTGAAGCATCAAATGAAAATGAAAAACAACATAGCAAAACTTATGAGATGCAGCAAAAGCCATGATCAAAGGGAAATTTACACTTATAAAAATGCCTACATTTTAAAAGGAGCAAGCTCTCACATCAATAATCTAATGTTACACTTCATGAAACTAGAAAAGAAGAACTAAACTGAAAGCCAGCAGAAGAAAGAAAATAATAAAGATTAGGGCAGAAATAAAGAAAATAGAGAATAGGCTGGGTGTAGTGGCTCACATCTGTAATCCTAGCACTCTGGGAGGCTGAGGCAAGAGGATCACTTGAGATCCAGAATCCAAGACCAGCCTGAGCAAGAGCAAGACCCCCTCTCTACCAAAAATAGAAAAATTAGCCAGTTGTGGTGGCATGCACACCTAGTCTCGGCTACTCTGGAGACAGGAGAATTACTTGAGCCCAAGAGTTTGTGATTGCGGTGAGCTATGATGACACCATTGCACTATAGCCAGCACAAGAGAGCAGGCTAGAGTCTCAAAAAGGCTCTGTCGCAGAAAAAAAAAGAAAAGAAAAGAAAGGATAAAAGAAAATAGAGAATAGAAGATAGTGGAAAGAATCAACAAAATCAAAAGTTGGTTCTTTAAAAAGATCAACAAAATTGACAAACTTTTAGCTAGACTGACTAAGAAAAGAACAGAGTCAAATTATTAGGTTATTAAGTATGAAATGTCCAATTTCCTTAAGTACTAAGTTTGACAATTGATATCTCTGACTTTTCACTCTGGAACTTCTTGTCTTATTTTTATTGTGAAGGTACATCCTCAGTCTTTCAAACATACCTTTTGGCTTGTGATTATCAAATTTTTTTAGAGCAATTTTTGTGAAACTATGGATAAGTCAAAAATTCGTGTTATTTTCAAATACGAGTCCCATTGTAGAACCAATGCAGTGCAGACAGGTCAAAATATCATTGAAGTGCTTGGGAAGGATGTGGCTAATGAACGTACAGTACATCGATGGTTTGAAAAGTTCCATTCTGGTGATTTTAATCTTGAAAATGAGTCACGTGGGTAACCTGAGACCAAGGTGAATAATGATGAACCAAAAGCTGTAGTGGAAGCGCATCCCATCTTAACCTGTGCATGAATTAGCAGCAAGCTTTGATGTTACTGTTCCAACAATATTGAACCATTTGAAATAAATGGGCGAAGTAAAGAAGCTGGATGAATGGGTGGGTACCGCATGAATTAAACAAGTGTCGGAAGAGAAATTGTCTGGAAGCTTGCCTTTCTTTGCTGTCATAACATAAAGGCAAACCATTTGTACACTGTATTGTTATGTGTAATGAAAAATGGATTTTTTGGCAATCACAAGCATTCGGCATGATGCTTGGATAAAGATGAAGTGCTAAAACACAGTCCAAAACTGAATATTCATCAAAAAAAGCTAGTGGTGTTTGTTTTGTGGTCCAGTACTGGTATTATCCACTACAGCTTCATGAAACCTGGTCAGTAGATTACAGCAGAAGTCTACTACAGCCAACTGGACAAAATGATGAGGCTGCTTGAGATTAAGCAGCTGAGATTGGTCAATAGAGAGAGGCCAATCCTCTTGCAAGACAGCGCTTGACCACATGTCACACAAACAGTGCTGCTCAAACTACAGCAGCTGGACTTGGAAACCCTCTGTCATCTACCATATTCACCAGACTTTGTACAAACTACCACTTCTTCCAGGCTTTGGACTACTTCTTGCAAGGAAAAATACTCGGTGTTCAACAAGCTGCAATTTCATCACCATTCACTTTCCAGTCGTCTTTGCTGCTGACATAAACAAGCTACCGTTAAGATGGCAACACTATGTCGATAGTTTGGGAACATACTTTAACTAGTTGTACTGCTTCTTGTTTGAGATATAATAAGCTTTTGATTAGAAATCAGACATTTCATATTTAATGACTTAATAGTAATAAAAATCCCCCCAATATAGAAAAGTCCAGGACCAAATGGCTTCACTAGTGAATTCTACCAATCATTTAAAGAAGATATAATGCCAGTCCTTCTCTAACACTTACTAACTCATTCTATGAAGCCAGCATTGTCCTGATACATAAGCCAGACAAAGATACTACAGGACAAGGGAAACTATCAATCAATATCCTTTTTGAATATTGATGTAATACTAGCAAACTGAGTCCAGGAGCATATTAAAAGGGTTATACTTCATAACCAAGTGAGTTTTATCCCAGGAATGCAAAGATAGTTCAACATGAAAATTCATCAGTATAATCTACCACATTAATGGAATGAAGGGGAAAATACCACATGATCATTTCAATTGATGCTGAAAAATAATCTGACAAAATTCAATACCTTTTCATGATGTTAACATTTAACAAGCTCAGAATAGGAGGGAACTTTCTCAATTTGATAAAGGTCATTGTGAAATGCCCACAGGTAATATCATATTTGATAGTAATAGCATGAAAGCTTCCCTGTAAGGTCAGAAACAAGATGAAGTCTTAACCACTTATATTCGACATTGTGCTGGAGTTCCAAACAGGGCAATTTGAGCCAGGTGTCATGGCTCTTGCCTGTTTTCCCAGTGACTTGGGAGGCTGAGTTGGGTGAATTCCTTGAGCTCAGGAGTTTGAGGCTACAGTGAGCTATGATTGTGCCACTGCACTCCAGCCTAGATGATAGAGTGAGACCTGTCTCTAAGAAAAATTTAAAAAATAAAAATAAACAGGGCAGTTAGGCAAGACAAAGAAATAAAAGGCATTCAAATTCTAAAAGAAGTAAAACTATCAGTCTTTACAGATGATCTGATCTTATACGTAGAAATTCCTAAGAAATTCACAATAAAACTATTAGAGCTAATGAATTTAGTAAAGTTGCAGGATATAAGATCAACTCTTAAAAATTAGTTGTATTTCTATACACTAGCAAAACCAAAAATAAAATTAAGAAAACAGCTCCATTTACTATTACTATTTAAAAGAATAAAATACCTAGGAATAAGTTTAAACACAAGGTATAAGACTGTATACTGGAAACTATGAAGCATTGCCAAAAGAAATCAAAGAAGACCTAAATAAATGGAAACACATTTGGTGTTCATTAATTGGAAGATTTAATATTGTTAAGATGGCAATATTCCCCAAAGCAATCTACAGATTCAGTACAATTTCTATCAAAATTCCAATGTCCTCTTTTTGCATAAATGGAAAAGCTGATCCTTAAATTTATATGTAATTTCAAGAAAGTTTCTCATAGTCAAAACAATGTTGAAAAAGAAGACCAAATCTGGAATACTCACCCTTTCCAATTTCAAAACTTACTACAAAGTTATAGTAATCAAATCAGTGTGGTACCGGCAGAAGGTAGACAGACATAGACCAATGGTATAGAACTGAGAGTTCAGAAATAAATCCAGATATCTATAGCCAATTGATTTTTAACAAGGATGCAAGGACCACTGAATAGAGAAATAGTATTCTTCTCAACAAATAGTACTGGAACAACTGGATGTCCACATGCAAAAGAATGAAGTTGGGCCCCTTCCTCATACCACAGAAGAATGAAAACTACAAAACTCTCAGGAGAAAATACAGGGCTGTATCTTCATGACCTTAGGTTTGGCAGTGGATACTTAGATATCAAAAGAATCAGCAACAAAAGAAAAAATAAGTTAAAATTCATCCAAATTTGAAAACATCTGTGCCATTATCAAGACAGTGAAGAGACAATCTACAGAATAAGAGAAAATATTTGCAACCCATATTATCTGATAAGGATCTAGTATCCAGAACATATAAAGAACTCTTTCAATACATCAGCAAAAAGAAAACCCAATTAGAAAATGGGCAAAGAACTTGAATAGATGTTTTTCCAAAGAAGATATTCAGATATCCATCAAGCCCATGAAAAGATGTTCAATATCACTAATCATTAAGGTAATGAAAATCAAAACTACAGTAAGATACCACTTTACTCCAAAAGCATGGCCATAATTTAAAAAGCAAACAAAGAAAAGAGCAAGTTATGGCAAGTATGCGGAAAAATTGAAACTTTCATATGTTGCAAAGTTAAACATAGAATAACATGTGACCTAGCAATTACACTACTAGTTATATATGCAAAAGAATTGAAAACCGGTTGCTCAGATACTTCCACATGAATGTTTGTAGCAGGACTATTCACAGTAGTTCAAAGCTAGAAACAACAAAAATGGCCATCAGTGGATGAATGGATTAAAAGATTGTGGTATGGCCATCCAATAGAATATTATTCAGCCCTAAAAAGGACTGGAGTACTGATACATGCTACAGTGTAGGTAAACTTCAGAAACATTATATTAAGTGAAAGAAGCCAGACACACAGGCCACATGTTGTATAATATGGTTTCATATATGTTAAATATCCAGAATAGGCAAATCCATAGACACAGAAAGCAGATTGGTAGTTGCCAGGAGCAAGAGCACAGTGGAATCGGCAGTAACTGTTTAGTGAGTATGGAGTTTCCTTTTGGGGTGATGAAAATATTTTGGAACTGGATGATAGTGATGGTTGAGCGACATTATGAATGTACTAAATGCCACTGATTGAACACCTTTAAATGGTTAATTTTATGTTATATGAATTTTCCCTAAATTTTTTTTAAAGCAGAAACATTTTTTAAAAAGCAGTCATTGAGATGAGAGCTTCTCTTAACTGTTAGAATGGAGGCAGAGACTGGACTACTATGACTACTATTCCAAAGTTCTGCTGATTGTTTCTGACCAGAGCTGAGGTTTATTTCTTGGTACCTTTAGGATACTCGGTGGCTAAAATGATAGCCACCAAAAGTCTGGTGGTGGCATTAAGGGGTATTAAATACGTGGTGGGAGATCAGCAAATGTACTAGAGGAAACACAGCTCTTCACTTGAGAGTATCCTCTCAAGTATGTTCAACACCCTTTCTGTTCGAGGTCTTCTTTCCCTTTCCTGTCTTTCAAGTCTGTATGATCTCATTTCATCTCAGCTACCAGAAATTTTAGAGCCAAATTAAGCCAAACTAACCTCATTTATTTTATGATAGGGTTACTGGGTTAGTGCTGCTGAATCTCTGGATTTCAGTAAAACATTTGACAGAGTCTCATTATGTCACTATAGCATACCTCAGGGCTCTCTCTCCGGCCTTGTCATCCTGATGGATTTTTTTTAAACCACAGTTTTGATGCCTAGACATTAGAAAGGCTAGCAAATACATTGATTGACAGACTCAGAATATGAAAGATAGGAATGGGTGACTATTATGGACCAAATATAGCAAGATGAATTTTATTAAAGATAAATGTTAAGTTTTGTACTTGAGACCAAAAAGCACAAACTGAACAAGTACAACATTGGAAGGACATGACTTAATAGCAGCGCGTGCAACAAAATGAAGAGCCACAGAGTGTTATCATTCTTCACCTCTCAATATGAGCTAACACAAATGGGTTGTTTAAATATAGTGTTGAAAACTACTCCACACTATTCAGGCCATGTCTGGGGCATTGTCCTCCTCCATTCTGTTTTACAAGAGACTTTGACAAACTGAAAATAAATCCAGAGAACAGTGTCAGGGATGGTGAGAAGCAGCAGTCCCCAACCTTTTTGGCATCAGGGACCAATTTCATGGAAGATAATTTTTCCATGGGAAGGCCAGGGGAGGTGGAGCTTATGCGGTGATGCTAGCAAGGGGGAGCAGCAGCTGTAAGTACAGATGAAGGGCTCACCCCCTGCTCACCTCCTGCTGTGCGGCCAGGTTCCTAAGTTTCATGGAAGGCAATTTTTCCACCAACTGGGGGTAGAGGGGAGCAGAGCTCAGTTGGTGATGTGTAGCCAGGTTCCTAACAGGCCACGGCTTGGGACTGCAGGTGAGGAGGACACTCAAACCCATGTCATGAGACACAAGTGAAGAAAACAGGAAGGGCTAGTCTTGAAAATATTGGTCCTTGTCAAACAATGAAAGCTATCAAAAAACAAAGGTAAGGGAAAAGAACAGGGTCTACCGCCTTGTGTGGTCATGAAAACATTAGAGCAAAGGCTGGTGATCATTTTTCAGAAATATTGTTGGTTACTAAAGGGTGGAACCACATAGTCACTAAAGTGTCTTTCAACCCTGAGATTGTTTGGATCTACTAATTACTAAAAAGCAGGCAAACATGACAGTGGGAAGAAAGAGAAAATATAGGCTAAAACCAATGGTCTAACTGAATTCAGAAAGTACTTAAGTGCTTTTTTTTTTTTTTAAAGAGACAGAGGGTTGCTCTGTCCCCAAGGCTGAAGTGTAGTGCCATCATCATAGCTCACTGTAGGCTTGACTTTGGGCTCAAGACATCCTCCTGCCTCAGCCTCCCAAGTATTTGGGACTATAGGTTTGCACTGCCATGCCTGGCTGATTTTTAAATTTTTTGTAGAAATGGTCTCACTTGTGTTGCCCAGACTGTTCTTGAACTCCTGGCCTCAAGCTATCCTCCCATTGTGGCCTCTCAAAGTGCTGAATGATAGATGCAGGCCACCACGCCTGGCCTAAGTGCTTCTTAAGTTCAAAGCATTGCTGAAGATACTATAAATAATTCAGAAATGATGAAATTTTCAGGTTTGGGTCAGGATTAACAGGAAGATAATTTGTTTCCTTGGCCTTATTTTATAGTCTAGTCTCCTGAGACAAGATCTAGGGCTTGGGAGCCCAGCACAGCTGTCTTCTTCAGGAAAACCTGGGACACCATACTATTCATTCTCTACCACAAGTTCCAGGAGAAGACCACTCCATGACTCTGCAGCACTTGGTGAGTGTTATCATTGAACAAATCCCATCCTGCAAATATTTCTTTCTTTTTTTTCCTCCCTTAGCCTATACTTCTGACCATGCTTTTAATTAGAAGAGATTTGGATTCTTGGGTATCATGTTGATGTCAGGGCTTATATGCATAAAAATTATATGTCTATTAGATATTTAATAAATGAAATCAAAATATTTACTGTTACAAATCCATCATAAGTTTTTTATTAAAGAGTTGGCCATGGGTAATTTTGAATGCCTGTTTAAGCTATAATTTTAACAAGTTTCAAACAACCAATTTAATAGTCATGTTTAGACCTCAATATGAGGAAATAAATAGGGAAAAATAGGACTTAACTATTCAAGTTAAACTATAAGTTTTTAAACTGAGTTTTTCTTAGAATTAAAATTTCATGTTCTAATATTAACACCTATTTTTGACTACAGTTGTAATACTGAAGAGTTTACAAAGTGATTTTATATGTATTCTCATCTCATTAATACAGCAACCCCTGCTAGGCAGTGGATATAATCCTAGATTTTAACATAACAACTAAGGCTCTGCTAGGCATATGATGGCTCATGCCTATAATTCTACCACTTTAGGAGGCTGAGACCAAAGGATCACGTGAGGCCAGGAGTTCGAGACCAGCAGGGAAACAGTGAGACCCAGTCTCTATAAAAAGTTCTTTAAAATTAGCCAGGCATGGTGGCTTGCACCTGTAGTCCCAGCTACTCTGAGGCTAAGACAGGAAGATCTCTTTAGCCCAGAAGTTTGAGGTTGCAGTGAGCTATGATGACGCCAGTGTACTCTAGCTTAGGCAGCAGAGCAAGAGCCTGTCTCAAAAAAAGAGGCTGAAAAGAGGACACACTCATATAATCAGTAGGTGGTTTACCCAGGTTAAAATTTAAGATTTTCTGACTCTTAAGTTCAGTGTTTGCATATTAATCGCTTCTACTCCACCGTTTTTTTTTAACTGAGGTAAAATTAACTATATTAAGGAATATAATTAAGTGGCATATACTATATTCACAATGTTGTGCAGCTATCACACTATCTAGTTCGAAAACATCACCTGAAAAGGAAACCCTATTACATATTAAGCATTCAAGCCCCATTTTTCTTTTTTTAGGTTCCTTCTTTTATGTCTTACTAACCAGGCCAGTCTGTTTTGTGTTGGTGTTTATAGTAAGCCTCAGGTGTTCTCTGATGCCTTATTCAATCTATGTTTAAACGTCAGAATTTTTGGTGATTCCTACCAAAGATCCTTTATGTGAGAAAATTAAAGTCATAAAGAAAGTATGTTTACATTAAAGGTAGGCCAGCTTCCAAAATAAATATAGTCCACCAAAAGAATGTATGTCACAATTATTCATTGCACAGATATTTGTTGACTGCTTCCAATTTGTGTATCTACCTTCTGTTAAACCTATATACTAGTGAAATATTCCTAGTCTTTAGGGCTAGGGTATGCTTCAAGGTATAAAAGTGCATGATGAAGGATCATCACATTCAGCATAGAAAACTCTGGTTAGATGTGTCCACTTCTCGTATTGTGGATAATTTAGTATGTGTACTGTTAAAGTCAGCCCAGATGATTTAGACAAGTACACTTTTTGTTATTAGAGAAATGATAAACTGTAAATGCATTTCTCCATCTCCACTCTTGTTTCCTATCTAATGAGTTAGTCAGGGTAAGAACATTCATTTGAGTCTATATGTGTCTGTCTCATGCTAGAAAAATATCTTATTAGTTTGCTGTGTGAGTAAATACTGTGACAAAAGGCAGTAATACATACCAATATACTGTTACTAAAAGTTCAGGGGGAAATTATTGCAATAATTAGAAAAGAGGGGAATAGATTTCATTAAAAAAAATAAACTTACAATTCAAGTTTGCTGTAAGTTAAAATGTATATCTTTTTCATTTTCATATTTATGTTAAATACTGTTGTTGTCTCCTCCGTGCTAGGAATGGTACTGTACACACTACCTCTTTACAAATTATAACTATTACGACCTTATAATTTTAATCTCATGTTACAAATGAGGAACCAAGATCCAGAGAAGCTAAGTTACTTAGCCAAGGTTGAGTAGGGATATGGTGGTTCTCTTGGTGCTTAGGGAGGCCCACCCATCTCTGTGAATACCAGTGGATTATTATTACATTCTTCATTGTTTTTTCTTAGTCTTAGCCACTCTTTCTTGGCATTGCAGTTATTGATAAAATCTCAGCGTTTAAAAGGACTTCAGAGATTACACCAACCTCATCTTCTCAAACTATTTAGATGCTTTAGGCAATCAACATTGTGCAGAATAGTACCTAATTGTCCAGTTTATAATCATTTTCCCTCGCATTTTAGTATAAACCTAATAATAATGGCTAAAATTTGTTAAGTGCCATGCTCTGTTTGGTACTGGCCTGAGTTGCTTTCATGTATTATCACAGTATATGAAATACACAAAAGGAAGTGTTATCCCCATTTTATGGATGAGGTAACTGAAACTCAGAGAGGGTAAATAGCTTACCCTAGATCACCTAGCTGCTGTGTGATGGAGCTGAAATTTGAATCCAGCCTGCTTACTCTCTTAACTGTTATATTTTGCAACCTCTCAAAAGTAAACTGTGAATCCCAGGCTCATGGGTTTAAGTCAGGCATTTTGTATTAATATGTCATTTTATAGTGATAGCTAATGATGAGACACAAAAGAAAAACTTCCATTCATGAGGCAGGGAAAAACTGGCCTAAACTAAGTAGCAGTATCATCTCCTAGAAATGACTCCAAAATAGAATGATTGGCTTCAAACTGGTAGGGGCAGTTAAATTGACTGTGTTCGTATAGAATGTGGCTTTTTTGTTTTGTTTTGTTTGGGTTTTGCTTGAGACAGGGTCTTGCTCTGTTGCCCGGGCTGGAGTGCAAGTGGTGTGATCATAGCTCATTGCACCCTCAAACTCCAGGGATTCTTCTGCCTCAGCCTCCTGAGTAGCTAGGACTATAGGCATGTATTACCCAGCTAAGTTTTTTATTTTTGTAGACACAGGGTCTTTCTATGCTGCCCAGGCTGGTCTCAAACTCCTGGCCTCAAATAATCCTCCAGCTTTAGCCTCCCAAAGCGCTGGGATTATTGAGTGCATGAGCCACTGCACTCAGCCTAAAGTGTGGCTTTTGCTCAAGGTATTAGTTGTGAGGAACTGGGCTTAAGTTTCACACAAATACAATGCTTATCTTTGACACTTCTGTTTTAAGGAAATATAGGCCGCCTCTTGGGGTAGAGGTATAGATGCTAATGAATGCTTTTTCCGCTTTTTATTGTATAAAATTTTTTCACATGCTACTTAGAAAGTTGCTTTTTTAGCTTTGCAGCCTCCTGGGATGTTCACTGTATAGAATTCCCAGCGCAAATTGAAATGGGTTAAACTGCATGTTTGTATTGTGTAGTATCATTTATGACCTAGGAAAATACAGTCAGTCCTCCATATCCATGGGTTCCACATCCATGGATTCAACCAACTATGAATAGAAAAATTTTTAAAAAACCACACAGATGGTTGCGTCTGTACGGAATATGTACAGACTTTTTTCTTGTCATTATTCCCTAAAAGATATAGTACAGTAACTGTCTACAAGCATTTACACTGTAGGTATTATAAGTAATCTAGAGATGATTTGAAGTATATGTAGGATGTGTGTAGATTATGTGCAAATACTACATCATTTTATTTCAGGGACTTGAGTATTGTGGATTTTGGTATCCTCAGAGGGTCCTGGAACCAATCCCCCATGGATACATAGGCACAACTGTACTGTTCTGGTTTAATTCTCATTTTTATAGTTTTCAAAAATATACTTTTCATCAGCCTCCTCATGTGTTCTCTCTTCCTAATACTGAACCCCTCTGAAAATCCTGATTTTGATCCATTAATTGTATAAAATTGGAAAGCTGTGTTTATCACTTTATTTTACAATAAACAAGATGAACAAGTTTTACATTTTAGAACTAAGTAAAGTTAAAATACCAAGTGAGGCTGGTTAGCATATGAAAATACTCATGTTTTCATTTATTGATTTATATTTAGAAAGAAATATACTTTCTCTATCAAGTTATTTCCTGGAAATAAATATAAACATTAAAGGATGAGTTGTTCAGTAATTAGTGCTGGAGTTGCAGTTTAGCTACACATTTTTAAGGGAAATGTTCTTACTCAGTACTGTATGATATTGTATGTATCAGTGCCCACATTTAATAGTTTATGTGGCATATGTACACATAGCCTTATTTTTCATTCCTTAAATTTTATTGCAAATAAAATTTACCATAATAAATCGTAGCATAGCATTAGCTTTTAGTTTTTTAAATCTGCTTTATACCTAATTCTCAATGTGGTGCAGAAACTAAATTTGTATCTGTTAAGGGATCTTCCTTTTTTTTTTTTTTTTTTTTTTTTTGTGAGATAGAGTCTCTTTCTGTCACCCAGGCTAGAATGCAGTAGCATCATCATAGCTTACTGTTCGTTGTAACCTCAAACTCCTGGGCTCAAGTATCCTCTTGATTCAGCCTCCTGACTAGCTGGGACTACAAGCGCATGCCACCATACCCAGCTAATTTTTTTATTTTTTTGTACAGATAGGGTCTCTCTATGTTGCTCAGGCTGGTCTTGAACTCCTGGCCTCAAATGGTCCTCTTGCCTTGGCCTCCCAAAGTGCTGGAATTGCAGGCATGAGCCACCATGCCCAGCCAGGAATCTTATTATTATTAACATGACTTGTTGCATCAAGTGCCCCTCTGCAAATGAAACTGGGATAAATGATGTAAAGTCCCTAAGTATAGTTCTTAGCACACAACAGGTTAAGAAATGTTTATTCCCTTCTCTCATACCTGCTTATTGGTTTGTTGTTTTCTTTCTTGTTTCTCTTTATTTACCGTCTTCTTCCCAAATGTATGGGATATATATGTTCAGAATGTATCACTTTATTAGGAGAACTTGTTTTGCACTAGAACCAGTTAAAAAGAATGAAGCCCACATTCTTATATTTCCCTGCTTACTCCCAAATTTTAGAAAACAAGAAAGACACTAGGGGAAAAAATTGTTTCCTATTCATTTGAAGTCTGATTTTTCTTAATATGTTGATGAAATATATTGTTTTCCATGTGCAGATCCTTTGCAAGCAAAGAAAGTCAGAAAGGTGCCTCCTGGTTTGCCTTCTTCTGTAAGTACCCTTTTTTTACTTGATGGTAAACTGATTTCAAGTATGCAGTATTTCCTTGCCAAAATGGGCATACTTTACATAGTAACTGTTCGCTGCTGAATGAAATCATTGATTGAGATAAATCCAGATTTAATGTTAGGTTTTTAGATTTCTCTGCGATGATTTGTAGCTAACTCATATGCTCTTACTCCATGTCCCTGTCATTTGAATTCCCCTCTTGGGAAGAGAACTAGGCTGGTAGCTGTCAAAGATGATCTCCTGTACAGGTCTTTTGATGTTTAATTAGTCATTATGTTGCTGAACAGGAGGACAGACAGAGATTAATAGTTGAAAACCTTAGAAATTTACATTTGTAATAATCCCAATGGAGCTAAAGACATTAAGATTCGGAGGACATGTTTGGCTCAGCTTGCCTCAGTAGGACTGAGGTTATTAATATGCATAAATCACCAAGTCAGATGTTCATTGTGAAGCCCTTGTGGATTTTAAAGCCTTCATTAAGCCTATCCTAACTTCAGCCTAGCATCAGGAAAGCTTTCAAGCAACTAGTTTGTTGATCCCTCTTTGCTCAAAAATGTATCCTTTGAGAATAAAGGGCTTTGATGAAGGAGGTTGGAAAGAAGGTTTGGTGGAACAATCATTAATGGCCTTGATAATCTAATACTGTAGGGGTGTTTGTGCTTTTAAATACACTTTATTCTTTAAAGGAGTAAAAATATTTATAAATGAACCCACATCATAAATCCACCTACAATTTTAAAATTTCTGGTACAAGGAAGGAAGATTTTTTTATTCCTCTCCCTTTGCTTAGAACAAATCGGGAGTGAGGCTATTGGACTGAGGCCCCATGCCTTGTAGGGTACATCTCTTTGTTGTGTAAATGGATGTTGGGCTTTTATTTGGAAGTACTTAACACATGGGCGCAGGTGCTGCCGGATGAGTCACAGTTCATCGAAGTATAGACTGAATGGAATATCCGGCTTGGCAAGTAGTAATCTAGAAGGAGCAGCATAGGTCTGAGCTTTTTATTTTTTATTAAGGCTAAAGTAGAGATACCATCTTTTTGGTTGTTTGCCTGCCTTCTTTTCTGTGTTCCTCCCCGCCTTCTCTATCGGGTGATACGTGAAAAAGTCGAATTTGAAATCTTCTTTGAAACTCAGTTCCAGATGGATCTGAATTTTATGCAGCCTAGGGCAGCTGTGCTCTGAACCTGCAGCCTACCTGGAAGGTTGGATTGCAGCTGCAGGCATTCTTAAAAGCTTTTGCTTACATAAGCACTTGGGCCCACTAGAGGCTGAATAGCTGCTTGATAAACAAAATGAACACAATGCCTCAAATCATTATTCCCGAAGACAGGAATTTTTTTTCAGCAGCAGCTAAAAATAGTTGAGCAATTTACATTTTAACAGTTGTGTGCTATGCAGGGGTAGGTGGTTCAGCAGTATAACAGATGATTTCTGTTAAGTTAACAGAAATCATATTAAAACTGACAGAACTATTAAAACATGTAACCATGCAATTTTCTTGTAATTTATTACTATAATTCTGTGAGAGTAATAAAATTACATATTAATATTTAGTGAAACTATACAGAAAAACAGATTAGTAAATGAAAAATTCATCTCATTTCTTCTCAACCTGACATTAATTTTAAGAAACAGTATATTTTCAGTGTTCCCCATAGTTCTTTCATTTTTAAAGAAAAAGAGCAAAATGGACCAGAACAGCCTGGAAACAGAATAGACACTGGGGGTTACCAGTGTTCCTTGCATTTCTAATCATAACAGTATTCACTACTTGGAGATAGTTCTCTGTATTGTCTCAGGTGTCTGAGACAAGCCACAGAGAAAGGAAAAGCCACTAAACTCTGATGAAACCTTGATTTCTTTAAGAACCATTAGTAAATTTCATAAGCCAAGCCTATTTACATATTTTACTAGCTATCTTAGTACACATTGAATGTTATTAAGGAAATATAACAAAGTGTATTTTAAATTAAATGCTATGCTGAAATCTTAGATTTTTAAAAGAGAAAATTTTAAAACTTTAAAAACAGGTAGTTTGATAAATAATGGCAAAATAATTTCTATTGTTACACCGTATACCTTCACAGCCTCTAAAACAAATGGGAATTTAAAGTTGTGGTTTTCTATTTGCATGCTTTTATTGAAAAATATGCAAATTACAGACTTTTGACATGTGAATTATTTAAAAAATTGAATATGAAAATGGACTATACTTATTTAATTTCATGATAATTGGAATATTATGCTTCCCAAACAAAACTAGAAATTTGACAGTAACATTCAGATTTCACCAGTTTGCTGGCTTGTCCAGTCTGTCTTTAATCATTTGTAAAATATATGTTACTTTCACTAAGGAACAGGAAAAGAACTAAGTTAGTATAATACTGTGCAAAAAACAATAGGCAGGGTTACTTAACATGCAAAGCATTTATAATCTGTATACTTAGACTATAGAGCATTGGTAAGAGGACTTCTTTTTTGTAAGCCATGATTTATATTTAGGTATAATGTATACCTCAGCTTCTCTATTCCTCTCTGCAGAACAACTGAATAATATTCTCTGTTTCTGCATGAAGATCTAATTAGGGTGTGTTGAATATCATTAAAGCAGTGTGTCAGTAACCTTAAGGAAACAGTAACTCAAATCTACCTGGCTCAGTTGCTGATTGGTATTATAACCTTAGACTAGTCAGTTAGCTCTTAGGAAGTTTGAAGTGGGAAATCTGAAGTTCTTTTCAGTTCTAAAATGCTGTATACTTATGGTTTTAAAATGAATAAGCTCAATTAATAACCAAAAAGCATAGTGAACATAGTTTCTTTACTCCTGATGAATAAATGGTGTCTTTTAGCACATGAAATTTTCCACTTCTCTAGATAGGTTGAAAGATTGGACAAAGTAGACTTTTGTAACAACAATAGAATGATGCTTGGACATTGAGAATTCAAGCATATTAAAACACCATCATTACCTTCAGGGAACTCTCTGTCTAATATGAGAAACAAGCATTTAATGAATTAATTATGTAGCAGTGAAGCAAGTAAAGGTATGTACTAAGTGCTCTGATAACATAGGGTAGATAGAACTAACCCTACTAATGGCGTCGGGGGGAATTGACATTTAAGCTGTATCTGAAAAGATGAGTAGTAATTCATCTTTTAGAGAAGGGAGAGTGGACCAGACAGTTAAAAGGCATGGAAGTATGAAAAAGCAAACACATGTTCAGGTTGTATCTAATAGTAAGAGTAATAGTACAGTATTACTAGATGCTATACCAGATGCAGCCTTTGTAATTTTCCTATAGCAGACCCACTGTCCCACCCTAGAGGAGGATTTAGGGGGGAACATATAAGATCAGTCCAGATATGAAAAGGGATAAGTTGACATAGCATTCCATCCTAGATAAAAGCCTCAGGTATCCTGGCCAATAGATAGTAGAAGGTGTTTATAATTATTAAGGTTATCTGGGAGTTTTCAAAGGCATGGGTGGTACTCTGACTTTGCAGGGTATTTTCCTTTACTTTTAGGGTTCATGAACCTCCCTCCCCCCCTCCACTTCACTAACCACCAATTCTAGTCTTTGTTCTCAGCATGTGCACCAGCTGTTTTTCATCTATATCAGATTTTTACTAAGGATATAAAGTTTGAGGGAATTTTGAAGCACTGAGTGGGGGTTGGGAGCAGTTTTTTCCTCCTAATAATTTGTGGGGGAAAAAAGGGAAACATTTGTAATATATTTGTTAGCATCCTTTACAGCCTCAGTGTCACTTTGTTAAAGGTGCAGGACTTCATGTGTGAGGATTACTCATATCATCCTAAGCTTTAATCTTTTGCTACACAAGTCTATAAAATAACTAATATTTCCCTGCTTAAAAATGAGGAGATTAAAGGCCAAGCAAAGTTGTTCATGCCTGTAATCCTAGCACTTTGGGAGGCCAGGGCAGGAGGATCACTTGAGGTCAGGAATTTCAGGTTGCATGAGTTATGATGATGCCAGTGCACACTAGCCTGGACAACAGAGTGAGACCCTGTCTCAAAAAAAAAAAAAAGAGATTGAGATTCAGAGACATATGTAATTTGCCCCAAAATTACACATAGGTACAAGATTACAACCTAATTTAATGTCAAAGACTATTTTCTTTTTATTTAAGCGTAAAACATATTATAGGCCAGGCATGGTAGTTCACGCCTATAATCCTAGCACTTTGAAAGGCTGAGGCAGGAGGATCGATTGAACTCAGGAGTTCAAGACCAGCCTGAGCAAGAGTAAGACCCCATCTCTACTAAAAATAGAAAAAAATTAGCTGGACGTGGTGGCGCACCTGTAGTCCCAGCTACCTGGGAGGCTGAGACAGGAGAATCGCTTGAGCCCAGGAGTTAGAGGTTGCTGTGAGCTATGGTGATATCATTGCACTGTAGTCAGAGTGACAGAGCAAGACTCTGTCTCAAAAAGGAAAAAAAAGTCTTGGTTTATTCATAAAATATCTTGCTTAGTATATTAAATTTAAAACATAGTTCATTAGTCAGTTATGTTTTTCCTGATCAAATTTATTTTTACTTGGCTTTGTTGTTTAAAAACCTACCACCAACTGAAAGGATGATGCAGTACTAGGAAAGCACAGACTTTCCAGTCAAGCAGATAATGGGTTCTATTTATCTACCCTCAGCTTCTTTTTATTTTATAACCTTGTAGAAGTTGCTTTTGATTCTCTGAACCTTAAGTTTCTATTTGTAAAAGGAGATGATAATGCTTATCTCAAATGTTATTTTGAGAGCATTATGTGCCTAACATGTGCTTAGTATGTCATAAATACTATGTAAATATTCCTTCTTTATTCTATCTAGTTCCTACCACTACAGCTTGAAATTTAAAGAAACAGCATTTCATTTTTATCAGATTTTGTTGGAAAGCAAGAAAAAGTTTTAAAACATAAAAAAGAGTAAAATATTATAATGAAAGAAAAAATGATCATGTTACCTACACTTGTATGTGTAATATAAGTGCCTGGCACGTAGTGCATGGTAAATTATAGCTGCTGTTGTTTTTCAGAAAACAGTCATTTGCAGAAAAAGGACCTACAAAAGGAAAGAAAAGTTGTTGAATCAAATTCTGCCTAATGTTCATTCTTATTATTTTTATTTTCTGAACTCTCAGGAGTCTGTGCTTTCCCCCTTTTTTGTAATCATTGGTTGAATGTCTTTATGGCCCTCTGAAGCATTTCTCAGAGGAAGGAAAGTTTGTTCTTTATTCTTTATTTCTTAACTTGGTGTTAGAAAACATAGATGAAACATCCAAACATAGATGATTTTCTTTTATATGCTACATAAAATATAGAAGTCTGAAATAAGTAAGAAGCAAGATATTTGAAAATGTCTTTCAACATCAGATGTTAACTCTGCATCAAAACTGTGTCTTATTGGCTTTGAATATAACTGGTTTACAATCCCATACATAGGCAGATGACACAATTATTTGTTTCTTGGTACCATGTCATGCTATTCCTTGTCCTCTGTTTTTAAGTGTGTATATATATTCCCGCAAAAGCTGTTGCTGTAATTTCTTGATTAAACTCTCAAAGTGCAATTTACCACCTCATCCCATCAAGAAAAAAAATTTTTTCTAACCCTCCACCTTACCCTACTCATAAGAAACTTCTTAACTTCTGAGGTGAATAAAAGCAGCTTAGACTCTACTTTTTCTGTCTTCTTTGATGCAGACAGGTGCAGAGTTCATTGGCCTTTGAGTTGGTAATTGGCTGTGGTTTAGAAATTTATGGCTGCCATTCTCCCAAAATTGTTATAGGAATTCATTTTACTGGGAATCTTTTTTTTTGTTAATGTGAATTTTAAGTCATTTTTAGTATTAAATTTGAAGATTTAGGGACATCTTTTTAGATAAAGATATGCTGAGATGTTCCCAAACCACAAAGACCACTAGACCATGTCTAATAATCTAGCATTTTCATGTATGTACTAAATCGAATGGGAATATGAAATAGAAAAAATCAGAATATTAAATCCTGAGGGTGTCTAAGATGAAGATTTTTTTTAAATAGGAAAGAGGTGACAAATAGAACTTTCTGAGCCTATTAGAAATGAATAACTTGCAAAACTATGATTTAAAAGATTGCTAGCTATGTGAACCAGTAAGAAAAAGGTTAAGGGTTAAGACTATAGAAAAACTGTTGCCTCTAATTTATCCATGAAAATAGCAAGATGAAGAGCAATAAAATATTCTCAAAGCCAAGGTAACAGAGAGTGTTTATAGGCAATTATTCCAGGCCTTTAAGACTAGTAAAAAATCTAGTGATTCTGGAAAAACAGTCTTTACATGCAGTACCAACTTCAGCTGAACTTCATGAGTGAACCCTACAGTTCTTGATTATGAGTTAGAATAGGTATTTGCTTAGTTCCTTTAGCAAACAACACAGAGGGCATACAACTCTGTGTAAAGAGTTTCTTATTTTATTAGATAAGCTGTGTCCATTTGAAGGCTACCGCAATACACAATTTCCAAAGTGGCCAATTCATTCTCTGACCTTGTAGGTCAGACTAGTAGAAAAATCTTAGTATATAAAGGGAGTGGTTCTATAATCCATTCCAAATTATATTCAATTTGATCATTGAATGAAAGATTTTCTTCACACATTAATAAGAAGAAATAGCCACTGTTTATGCTGACAGTAACCACTGTTTAGAACAGTGTCAAAATTGTATCAGTGTAAATAATGGCCTTTCAATCCATAATTCTAAGATGTTCATTTTTCTGAGGAGCCAGTAATGTTTTTGATCTGATTTCAAGTTCAGAAAAAGAAACAGAAGTAACCAGTGAGTGAGTCCTATGGATGCAGTTGTTTTTACTGATACAGTTGTACAACCAAATGATATTTATTTCATTCAGAGGTGGCTTTTAAGGATTAATGAAGTCTTCAGGTGCTGGTATTTCAGATCTTTGAGACTTCACAACCCAGATGCAAGGAAAGGCCATGTGTGTATGTGTTTGTGTGTGTAACTTGTATGGTTTTTCATACGATACATGGTTGAATTCTATAAGTAATCTTAGAGTTTAAGGCCACTGTCAACATCAGTAGAACCATTAACCATTTTTTTGTTTTGTTTTAATTTTTACCTACTATGATTAAGGATTATTTTTTCAAGTATAGGAAAAAGGGAATAGATTAAGAAATTCAAAATTTTATCACTGGGGATATTTGGGGCTCTGGATTTCATGTTACAGTAGGGAAAGCATTTATATCCTAAGTAATTTTCTGACACGAAATTTGCCATTACTGGTACTCCCTTTGTTTAACCAGTAATGGTTTTACTTTGAAAAGTTATTTGTTGTATAATATCTGATTTTAAGGACCATAATTTCCTAGGTGCATTCATAGTTAACCTTTTACGCATTTTTAAAACACTGTAAGTCCCAGGATAGTTTCTGATTTCTCCCTTTCATTTATATTCATTGAATACATTTCAAAGAAATTTAAAGTATTGGCCATTCAAAGATTTTATCTTTTTATTAACTTCATTTGTCTAAATATATAACCCAATATCTGTAATGTGCCAACATTTTATTAGTTTTCAAAAATAATTTGGTTCTAGAAATTGTTTTCTGAAGAATTTGCTAGAACCTACTTATCTCTTTGTTATAGCCTACATTTCTACTCTTCCTCAATGTGCTAGACTGGGGTCAGCAGACTTTGTCTATAAAGAGCTATGTAGTAAATCTGTTTGGATTTGTGGGCCAGATGGTCTCTGTCACAACTACTAAACTCTCCTATTGTAGCATGAGAGCAGTCACATATGATACATAAATGAATGGGCATGGCTGTGTTCCAATAAAACTGTATATATAAAAATAGGTGGTAGGCCATAGTTGGCACACAAGCCGTAATTTTCCAACCTGCACTAGACTTAAAGAACACAAGTATATGTCTAAAGTATAATACATTTCTACCTTCTTCTTAAATGTGGTTCCTGTGGAAAGCAGACACAAAGAGAAATAAAATTAAATATTTTTAGCCCTGTCCCTGATTTTTTTTAAGATCCATTAGTCCCTCCATCTTTTCCTTAAGGCCCTGGGTACTGGGCCAGAGTTTATTGTATTGACAGACGCTTTCCAGGACCATTGTTTGCCATATTCTGAAATGTTCCTGACTAGGATGGTGGTAGAGCCTCAACATATAAAGCAGGTACTGTGGTGTTATAATTTTTCTAGGATTTAAGTGTCGCATTAGGTGATAATATACAGGATAGTTTGTGACATCAAAAAAGTAACCCATGAACATATATGTGTGTGTGTGTGTGTGTGTGTGTGTGTGTATGTTTATTTGAAACAATTGGGTTTAAAGTAGTTAAATCTAAATTTTATATAAATAGTCCTACTATAATTTTTTACTTAAGCTTAGCATTTTCATTGAACCTAAAGCTGAAGGTAGTTGCTAGCTGCTTGGGAATCAGTTCCAACCGAAGTAAGATTGTGAAACAGATTTTGAATCTTATGACATGTTTCTGGTCTAAAAATAAAAGCTTCATACAAAAACTAAGAGAATCCTCCATCCCTAGAAAATTCATTTATTCAATGTTAACCTCTGTAATTTAATTGAATTTTATATGGTCGTTATATAGTTCCCATTTTAACTTTTATGAGGCTAATAATAATAAATAAGTAATAAAACTCTTTTCAAGTTCTCTGACTTGTGCTTGATAATTTTGAAACTGTCAAGTTCGATCTAGAAGCAAACATAGGAAAAACTCTTCTAGACATCAGCCTAGGCAAAGAATTCATGACTAAGACCCCAAACATAAATGCAGCAATAAAAAAATAAATAAATGGGACTTCATAAAATTAAAAAACTCTACACAACAACAGAAACAATCAACAGAGTGAATAGACATCCTATAGAATGGGAGAAAATGTTCACAAACTATACATCCAATAAAGAGCTAGTATCCGGAATCTACAAAGAACTCAGACAAGTCAGCAAGAAAAAAAAAAAAACAACCCCATTAACAAGTGGGCAAAAGACATGAACAGAAATTTTTCAAAAGAAGATAGACAAATGGCCAACAAACGTATGAAAAATGCTCAATATCACCAATCATCAGGGAAATGCAAATTAAAACCACAGTAAAATTGGCCTTACCCCTGTCAGACTGGCCATTATTAAAAAGTCAAAAAGCGGGCCGGGCACAGTGGTTTACGCCTATAATCCTAGCACTCTGGGAGGCGGGCAGATTATTTGAGCTCAGGAATTTGAGACCAGCCTGAGCAAGATCGAGACCTCATGTCTACTAAAAATAGAAATTAGCTGGACAACTAAAAAAATATATAAAGAATTAACTGAGCATGGTGGTGCATGCCTGTAGTCCCAGGTATTCGGGAGGCTGAGGCAATAGGATCGCTTGAGCCTAGGAGTTTGAGATTGCTGTGAGCTAGGCTGACGCCATGGCACTCTAGCCCGGGCAACAGAGTGAGACTCTTTCTCAAAAAAAAAAAAGTCAAAAAGCAATAGATGCTGGCATGGATGCAGAAAGAAAGGAATGCTTATATACTGTTGGTGGGAATGCAAATTAGTACAACCTCTATAGAAAACAATATGGAGATTCCTCAAAGAAATAAGTGTAGACTTACCATTTGATCCAGCAGTCCCACTGCTGGGTATCCACCCAAAGGAAAAGAAGTCATTTTATAAAAAAGACACCTGCACTCAAATGTTTATCACAGCACAACTCACAGTTGCAAAGATGTGGAATCAATCTAAGTGCATACCAATTCATGAGTGGATAAAGAAAATGGAGTGTATATATATAATAGATGTATTTACGTGTGTGTGTACACACACACACACACACATATATATATATAGAATGGAGTACTACTCAGGCATAAAAAGGAATGAAATAATGTCTTTTGCAACAACTTGGATGGAACTGGAGAACATTATCTTAAGTGAAATATCTTAGGGGTGGAAAAACAACCACATGTACTCACTGATAATTGGGAGCTAAACAGTGGGCACGTATGGACACAAAGAGATGTAAAAGACATTGGAAACCAAGAAGGGGGGAAGGTGGTGAAGGATAAAAACTTGCCTGTCAGATACAATGAATGCTATTCTGGTGACAGGCGAGTTAAAGCTCCGACTTAAATGTTATACAAGGTATCCATGTAACAAAAATATTTGCACCGTTTAATATTTTGAAATAAAAAATACTTCTTTAAAAAACACTTGATATTATTTGAAATCAAAAGTTATCAGTATCTTTTCCAACATCACCAAAGATATTTTAAAATTTCAAAAATCAGTAATTTGAGAATTTAAAACTCTTTGCTACTAGAGTGGGCTCCATGTAGTAGAGAAAAATTCTAATCCTTTCTTTTAAAATCAGTAAATATATACTAAATACTTACTATGAATGAAAAACTCTTTTAGGCTTTAGGGGTTTAAATATAAATAATATATGGAACCTGTCTTCAAGATGATTATAGTCAAAAGATAACTTGGACCTTTGGAAAGAAATAACTTTTTACTGGGAGGCCAAGCTGGGAGGATCACTTGAGCTCAGGAGTTCAAGGCCAGCCTGAGCAAGAGCGAGACCCCCGTTTCTATTAAAAATAGAAAAACTTAGCCAGACATGGTGGCATGCACCTGTAGTCCCAGCTACTCGCACCTGTAGTCCCAGCTACTTGAGAAGGTTGAGGCAGGAGGATCTATTGAGCCCAGCAGTTTGAGGTTGCAGTGAGCTATGATGATGCCACTGCACTGTAGCCAGGGCAGCAGAATGAAGCTCTATTTCAAAAGGAAAAGCAAGAAAGAACTTAATTTTTTATGTTGAGTAATTGTTGTCAACCCAGAACATAAGGTAGTGTTCAGGAAATGCTTTTTGAATTAAAGGGATAAAAAAGACTGCAAAGCTATTATTTTGTATCTCTATAATGTATTTTATATGTCACCTGTTAATGACTTCCTGCCATAAGCTGTACTTTTCAACTTTCTCCTCCTCCATTCAAACCATCAAAAATATGTTAACTTGCTTTCTTTGTATAAGAAACTAAATTGTTTGTCACATTTTCCCCTTCAATTATGCAGTCAACTTCTACTTATACCCCAAAATAGGAATATTTTTGCAAAAAAAAATAGAAAATTACAGCTAATTCAGCCATAGGCATTAATTACATTGTTTTAGGACTGACCTAATTAAAAATATTAGGAAGATGACCCTCACGTAACAGAGAAGTATGGAAAACCACAATACAGGAAACCTTTTTTTTTTTTTTTTTTTTTTGAGACAGAGTCTCACTGTGTTGCCCAGGCTAGAGTGCCGTGGCGTCAGCCTAGCTCACAGCAACCTCAAACTCCTGGGCTCAAACAGTCATTCTGCCTCAGCCTTCCGAGTAGCTGGGACTACAGGCATGAGCCACCATTCCCGGCTAATTTTTTCTATATATTTTAGTTGGCCAATTAATTTCTTTGTTTTTTTTTTTTAGTAGAGATGGGGTCTTGCTCTTGCTCAGGCTGGTCTCGAACTCCTGACCTTGAGCAATCCTCCCGCCTCGGCCTCCCAGAGTGCTAGGATTACAGGGGTGAGCCACTGCACCTGGCCAAGAAACCCTTTTTTAAGGTAAAAATGTTGTAGGCTCACTGAAGTAAAAATTAAACAGTAATAATCTTCCCAAACTAAATTTCCCATACTAAAGTTTTCATCAAGAATCTAACCTTTTGTCATCACCTATGTTGCTGTCATCTTTGTCCAAGCCACCTTTATCTCTTCTTGAATTATGGCAACAGCTTCCCAACTGGTTTCTCAGTTTTATTTTGTTTTTCCTTTTTGTTTTTTAAACATAGGAAGATCCTGTTGAAATCTATGTCAGATCATATTATTCCTCTGCTTAAAATCTTCCAGTAGCTTCCCTTATTGTTGTAAAACCAAAGTCTTTAAAATGGCTTATACGACCTTTCCTAATATGTCCCCTGCTACCTCTCAGACTTCATCTTCCACCTCTCTACTCTTCTTTCACTCCACTCCAGCCACACTGTCTTCTTCACTGCTACTTAAAGATATCAAGCACACTTCTGCCTCAGGGCCCTTGCATTTACTCTTCTCTCTATTGGAACATACTTTCCTCAATATGGCTACTTTTCTCTTTGATCACATATCACTTTATCGATGGGGATCTTTCATCTTTGGTGACCATCCTGTATAAAATGGCAACATGCCTGCAGCACCCTCTCACTCTTTCTTGCTGTATTTTTCTTGATAGCATTTAATACCATCTGATACAACCTAATTTGTTTATTCTTTACGTGTATCACCCCACAGCAACTTGACAAAGCAGGGATCTTATTTATATCATTTATTGCTGTATCTGCAGCACTAAGGTGCAAAATAGCGAGGTGCTTAATAGCTATTTGTTGAATATATGAACAAACTCAAATGACTAGCGATACAACCGAAGCTCTTCTTTCTTTTTGGACCATGCTCAGTTGACTCAGAGAAGGCATAAGCTACATACTGGATAATCTGAATTATCTTCAGGAGAAGGTGAACTATAAGTATAATATATTTTAAACCACTGTATTTTAAAAACATTTACCATGCTTTTTTTTAGAGGCAAATCATAGGCATAGCATCTTTATGACAGAGTAGTGCAGGAGCCACAGCCCACTTATTAAAATGAGCTCTCATAATGACTCAGTTGTTTGTTACTTGCTAAAATTATAACAAAGCTATCTCTGAAGAGGCTCACGTGTTTATCTGAAGTACATAATCACAAATCTTCTATTTTCCAGATGATGTGATATTAAACATAAAATGTCTGACCTATAGATAAAATTGCACATTATTGAGAAATCAAAATTGTTATTGAGTAAATTAAACAATGGGGTCAGAGTTAGGTAAGAGTTATTAGCTACTGATAAGACATCAACCCTTTATTGTGTTTTTTTTTTTACCATATTTCCCCACATACTGTGTATCTTTTAAGAAAGATAATAGTGATTATCATTATTAACTGATTATATTACAACAACAGAACAGAACAACAACAGCAACAGAATTCCATAGCTAGCCCCTTATACAGATACTTCCTTGTTGGCATAAATATTTTTAGAATACAAAGCATTTGGACTCTTATTTATTTATAAGAAGTTGTAATTATGTTTTTGGATTTCTTTTTTGGATCAGCCTTTCATGTGAGGATTTAGGCTTTCAGTTATGCCACTTGCAGATACAGTTATAAAAACACAACTTAAAAGATTGGTGTGGACACTGGGTATCATCTATGCCAGTGGGTCACAGCTGTGAGTCTTTAAAAACAGTGATATGACAAGATTTAAAATAGTTCTGAAAACCTAATAAATTGTCCGGTATCTGCGGTCCCCAGCCCCCGGGCCACCACCCATTACCAGTCTGTGGCCTGTTAGGGAATGGGCCCACACTGCTGCCTCAGCTTCACACCCCGTCCACCCCCCACCCAATGACATCCCACTCCCCCATCCCCTGTCTGTGGAAAAATCGTCCTCCATGGAACAACCAGCGCCTGGTACCAAAAAGGTTGGGGACTGCTGGTCTAGTTTACTGAAATAAAGTAACTATGCTAACTTAAACATCAGATTTCTTTTCACTTGAGTTATTTTAGTTCACCATGGCAATGCTTCATTTCCCTTCTAATCAGAAGTTCTGAATGGCTTTGATTTTTCTTTTTGAGAAAAAAATATTCGTAACTATGAAAATAAGTCTGGGAGACAAAAATCTTTCAAAATAGGAATTCAGAGTTTTGGGGTGGAGTAGATTATAAAATATTTTATTAGTGGTGAAATGGCTAGAAAATCTTTGGCCTAGTTTAATGCCTGTACTTTGCAGAAATGGAAAATTAAGCGCCAGGAGAGTTAATGACCTACCCTAAGATTTCATGCCTCCTAAGAGGCAGAGTTGAAAGCTGGATCCCTATCTCCTGATTCCTAGTTTAGTACTCATTTGCATTATATGGTAAAACTCCACAGTGTTCTGGGATCTGAGCAACCTATCTTATACAAAGTACTAATGAGTGGTAGAGAGAATACTTTTCTGCTCTAGTGCATATACATGTGACATAGATACATAGACTAAGTAACTTAACAGTTTCTTCCAAGTTTTGTATGTTTCCCAATCTGGCTGGTAAAGGACATTTGTCATTATTAGGGTAACATATTACCTTCACTGGTGAAGCATACTAAATATTAGTCAAATAGTGTTTGTTTTTGCTTTGTTATTTGTTGAAAAGGCACCGCTGACACTGTTTCCCATCTCCTCCCCTGTTTATTTTACTCTCCTTAGATGTACTTTCAAAATGAAGTATTATTTGGCTTTTATTGAGAGTGGTCACCAGAATTTAGTAGTAAGAAACCTTTCTTAAAAGATAGCTCCTTTCGGGCTGGGCGCGGTGGCTCATGTCTGTAATCCTAGCACTCTGGGAGGCCAAGGTGGGTGGATCCTTTGAGCTCAGGAGTTCGAAACCAGCCTGAGCAAGAGTGAGACCCCGTCTCTACCAAAAATAGAAAAACATTAATTGGCCAACTAAAAACATATAGAAAAAATTAGCTGGGCATGGTGGTGCTTGCCTATAGTACCAGCTACTCGGGAGGCTGAGGCAGGATTGCTTGAGCCCAGGAGTTTGTGGTTGCTGTGAGCAAGGCTGATGCCAGGGTACTCTAGCCCGGGCAACAGTGTGAGCCTCTGTCTCAAAAAAAAAAAAAAAAAAGATAGCTCCTTTCATAAATTCAGGATCTGCATGATTTCTTTCAGGGAGTATGCCAAAAATTAGCTTTGCTTTGTTACTTGATCATTACTAATGTGAGCCAGGATGCTTTGGTAGACTCTCAATATTTAATTTTTCAGAGGTGAGAAGTATTAAAAGTTACTGCCACTAGCAAGAATTTTTACCAAAACAAAAATGTAGATTGGGGCCATAAATAACGTATAAATTATTTAGAGATTTGGATTACAGATTCTTGAGATGGTTCTGGATTAAGATGCAGATGTTATTAGTCTCTTAAAAAGTAAATTGAAAATAGAATGTTTTGGTGCTGTTCCATTTCTCATAAATTGAAAGGTTCTGGCACTTTCCAGCTCAGAAGAAAAAAATTGCATAGGCCAAAAGAAGAAACAAAAAAATGCGCAGCACTTTCTTTAAGGGACAGCTAACTCAAGCGAAAACCACAGTCACAAAAATTGTTTACCTTTGCAGATGATGTAAAATAATAACTTTGTTTGCTTACAGTTTTGTTTCATTGTTAGTTTGCCTCATAAGTCAATAGTGCAAAGCCTTGTGCTAGTCTTGAAAGCTCTTCAGAAGTGCTGGTTTATTGAGGAATTTTAAAACCTGGGTCTCCTCTCCATCTTTTTTTTTTTTTTCCCATGTGTGCACACACACATTAGGCAGTCCTGTGATTATAGAGCCATCTGCAGGAAAATTATCAAGTTGCAACATAGTTAATGATTCTCTTACCATGTTATTTCAAGAGGTAAATGAGAAGTGACAAACTGCAATTCATGTGGGGAAAGAAAGGGACAGCCGAGAGATGCAGGAATTATTAGGGCAGGGGGCACCCCCATACACACACTTTAATTTTTCAAAGAAAACTGCTTTGTCATAGTGAGTTTGTGATCAAAAGAAACATACAATTTGCTTCAGGTTTTATATATTCTCTGTAATTACAGTTCTCATTTGAAGAGGTAGCTAATGATTGTCTTTTAGAAGCTTTGTATGATCTGTCAGTTCTGTTCATGTTGATGTCAGAGGGATACTATTTATTTATCTCAGAAAGAGATTTATTTGCTTTCTCCTCCAGGAGATGCGGCTGTTTTTACACATCCTCACTATAGGCATATGATTGTCAAAAGGGGAATTAAACAAGTGTTCTTTTGCCCTAAAAATGCAGTTTACATAGCTGATTGTTTTTGTCAGCTATACAGATGGGTGTTTTGTATTTTGTTAATCATTAAGCATTTCCAAAACTCAATTTAGACTTGAGATATTTGTAAAGAAACAGTAGGTAATATGGTGCTCTATGTATGAGACAGATGCTGATGTGTGAATTTTAGCGTGTATCTTTACAGTGTTGAGAAATGTGTATTTATGTGTATTGATGCTTCTGATTCCCAGGCAATATCCAAATAAATTGTATACCACCATTCAGACTAATCTTTGATATCTACTATAAGTCTAGTTATTGGTTTGGATAAAATTTACTTACTCACAATTCAGATTTAAATGGAAGAGTTTTTCCTTAGAGCATCACATATGTAAAGATCACAAAATCGAGTCTTTGATTTTTAACATTTTCATATAGTGGAAAGATAGTAATTGGAAAACCCTTTTTACTAATGGATTGGGTATCAGCAAGATGAAAGTGACTGCTGAATTAGGAGATGTACTATGTCATTTCAGATGAATAGTACTATATATTTAAATAATATGCATTGAGTCTTAGTGGACTGGTTTGAAAGGGATGCATTATTTCACTGGAGTTTTTTATATTCTCATTTTTTTTGTTGCAAAAGTAAATTTTCTAAAATGTGAGGATATTAGAAGAAGACCAACTTTCTGAACACTTAGGAATAACTTTTATTTACAAAGTAACACACTAGAAAAATCTACAATATAATGTTCAGATATAAAGCCTGGGGTTTTGGTGTCTGATTTAGTTGGCAAAATACTGCACATTTAGGAAACAGCATTCACTCACAGGTTATCTCTATACAACATATATAAGGAAGAGGAGGCATTGGAGAAGAGTCTTTTGCTTTGAATTAACCCACTTATAGATTCTCTTACTTACTATCCTCTAATCTATCCTTAACCCTACCTCCCTTGTAGCCAATAATGTATTTGCTGAGTTTATCCTTCAGGAAAACGTAGAGTTCATTTGTGGAATTATTCATATGTGAACTTTTAAGTTTGGCTTCATTTATTACTTGGAAAGTCTGTTTTCCAAGAATTGATTCACTTAGAAATAATGTTGAAACTTTTCGTGAATCCTACAAGTGGATTTTAAATTTACTTTCCAGCCAGATCTTCTGGCTTTTTGGGACAGTGGAATGTGGCCTGTTTATTTTAGAAGACTGTACAGTAAGATTAACCATTAACTGGCATTTATTAATTAACTAATTCAAGATGTGTAATTTAGTTCAATTAAAATTTTCTTTTGAAAACTGTTTAGAATTTTGTTACTTTTTGAAATATTCTTGCCTAAAGATAGTTTAAAAAATAGATAAGACTGTTAGAGGGATCCAAATATCAGGATAAAGATGAGCTAATAAAATAGATTAAAATACTACAAAGGTAATTCCAAGAAATTTTGTATAGCTTTCCAAGGAAGATGTATTTCCCAATCAACAGAAAAATAAGAAGGAAGAATAAATTTTTGTGTGTGAGCCTGGAATTTAAACTGAAGTCCAGAAAGTTCTTCCTCTTTGAAAATATCTTCTCCTAAATCTTAAGTAAAGAAGTAAATAGCTTAGGCAAATCACATTATAGCTTTTTCTTATCTGTTTAGGTCTGTGCTTGATGACTATTGGAATAGCAATAAACGTCACATCCTGAAATGTTGGGTGGGGAAAGCAGTATTTGAAAATCCATGAAATGCTATCATCCTTAAACCAGGAATCATCAGTTTGCTAATAAAAGATGTATGGCTCTGAGCCTTTTTTTTTTTTCCAGAATTCTCAGACGTTTTCATTAATCATACTGCCAGTGTGTACAATAATGCCTATCTTGCTATGAAACTTGGTGATTTTTTTTTTTATATTGTTGTAGTGGGTGATGTTAATATTAAGTCAGATCACATCTTAGAATAACATATAAGTGATTATGTAGAATTGTGGGTGGAAATGATTCAGGATAAAAAGTGCATGAACAGTTCAGAGCTCCTGTACAGACGGCATGCCTGTCTAAAATCAGGTTTAAAAACTGGCCCTGTCTCCAGCTGACTCATTTTGTCAGACTGAGTCACAGGATTAACCCTTGACATGTTCCTTTAAAAAAAAAAAAAAAAAGGCTAAGATTAAACAACTGCATTGACTAGAGCAGCACTTGATCCATCTATGTGCACTTTTTTCCTGTAATATGATTCTTCTTAGGAAAAAAATTGTGCTACAGCTGTTGCATAGATTAAATTAGGTTTTATAAAAAATATTTTTGAGGAAAAGAAAAAAGACTTTATTATAGAAGATAATTTCTAATTGCAATAAAGCAAATGACTGTCTACATCAACAGTTTTAGTTTCTTTTGGGTAAGGCAGACGTCAAGAAAGATGGTATTTTAGAGTGACAGACTTAAAAGACCCTTGCTATAGCATGCAAGTAGAATATGGGGGCACTTTTTATGTAAATTACCACCAGTTTTCTTGACGATTTACTGTTTTTGAGAAAGGAGTTTAATATCATATAGTTACAGATACAGATGCAGATTTTTTTAAGTTTCTGTATCTACTCTCAAATTTAGCCTCTAAAATAAAGAACTGATGATGAAATATTAAAATTTTTATTGTGCCTTAATAGCCAAAGTTGATTAGTTGGATTTGTATAATGCTGTTTATTTTATCAGACAACATAGTACTCTCTCTGTTTTCTGTCAGGCACTAGAAATGAGCTAAACTATTATAGGTGGATATTTTATTAACTAATATAAAAAAAGTTTTCTCAGATTGGAGCAGTAATTATTGAATGAAAATGTTGAAGTAATGTCAGTGCTTTGTGGCTCCCCTCTTCTCCCTGTTCCTCCTCAATTTCTATTGAGACGGTTTTTTTTATTTTTAACAATTAATAGAAGAAATTTTATTTTAGATGGTTGATTTTCCTCCTCCCCCCCCATTTTAAGAGTAGCTGTTTTGTTAGTAGAGAAAGACTATGCCTATGAAAGAAAAAATTTACTTGAATGGTTTTAAGGCATGGCATTGTTAATTGTAAATCAAAGCTTTTTACACAGTTCTGCAAGGATTGAAATGGGTCTTTGTGGTCTCTCAGGAGGGAGGAAGTTACAGACCACTCTGCAGACTGGCATTTTAATAGTCTGCTGTGCAGTGATGTTCTTTTGCAGCTGCTGCTTAGCCTTTTCTATATCTGGAGAGTGTGGGGAGGTTTTATTGTTGTTCCGATACCATCAGCTTTTAAAACATTGTGAAGTTCGCTGGCTGTACCCGCTGATTTAGTTTTACTACTATAATTCGATCAATATGTTTCATAAGAATGAGGTTTTGGGGGAAGTCCCTTATATATATTCCTAGAATATTTCATAGAGGATTTCTGCATCATGAAACATGCCTTTAAAAAAAAGTGATGTGCCCCTTTTGGCAGCCTGTGAGCTATCCTCTGATTCTGATTAACAAACCTACAAGGCACAGGGAGAAGAGATAGTACAAAGAGATTTTGATGGAGGGAAATGAGAAAGAAAGAAAAGTTGCTGTTCTGTTTTTCCAGGTTAGAATTTACACCAAAAGATAAATGGAAAACTTTTAAATAGCAAAATGTGTTTGTGTGTATGAGACATGTATTCATAGATAGCATTTAAAACCTTCATAATGAGGTAGAAAAATCTGAAACATTTATTCTTGCACTGATTATTTTTCCTTTCTGAGAAATTTGAGCATCAACGTAAAAATATGAATATATAAAAGTATTCCTTAAGAACAATAATGAACTTGGAGGAAAGACTTCTAGGAAACCTTATTTTGTTTATCAGTTAGAGGGCACATTTTCATACTTTATATAAGGAAAACAAAACCTTGTTTGTTTTTTCTATTTAGTTATTGAATCGCTTAATACATATTTAGATGTTCTAGAAGACTGAAGTCCATTATAAACTTTTAATTGGTGTTATGAATGAGAAATTCAAGGAGCTTAATAATTGAAACATCTATATTGTTTCCATTGTAAAAACAAGTGATTTATTTTTAAGATAATTTTTCTGATTTTTGGACTTAATTTTTTAATAAAATTTGTTCCTTTCTATTTTTTGATATTATTTTTGTAAGTTAAAAAAAATGGGGTTTGTTCTAGCTAGTTAAGAGGTACTTACATGACAGTCGGCTTTCTCCAGGAAGTGATTTTATACAAGGCTTAACTGTCTAGATCCTTCTTGTTACACATGATTCAATGTTTCCAATTCCTGATTACTTGATCATGTGTTTATCAAAGTTGAAGCAACTTTAGACTGTGCCAGATGGAAATGTTACTGGAGGTGTAGCAAGCAAGTTTTCCTTGCCCAAAGTGCTTCTAATTTAATTAAAACTAAAATCAAACTAGCAGAAGATCTGTTAGTTTGCCTTCCTTTGTGTTTCTGTGTATGAATATATATTTACTTATATATGACATAAATCCTTGGGATTAATAATTCCTTGGGATGTTTCTTCAGAACAGTATATCTCTTTTCTTTATTTAGCATTTATAAATGACTTATATTTTTTAATACCCCAGATTTTGTCTCATTGGTATCCTCCACCAATGGAAGGACTTGATGGAAATTGAAAGAGGTTACTTACAGCATAAACCCTCCCTCTGTGTTCTGTGAGTTGGTTCAGTCCTATTTTGCATAAGTTCCTTTTGAGTAGATCCATGTGTGGATGCATAGTACTGAAGACTTACTCTGTTTGCCTGAGTGGATGTATGTCTTAAAGAGGAGCTGTAGGCATTAGCTGCAAACAGTAACAATTTTCAAAATCAACATGTATTGTGCTTATCCTGTCCCTGGAATGGGCAGCAATTCTTTGATGTATTACTACAATGGGAAAACGGTAAGCCTTTTTCTTTGTTCATATAGCTTTTAACTGACTTGTTTAATGGAAAGCAGTGTAGATTAATTGCTTTTTACTAAAGCCTGTAAGGTTTCGTTTTATCCTTTTCTGCGGTACCTTCGATTGTATATTTATTTGTAAGTAGTGTCAGTAAAGTCACGTCTTCTACACAGTTAATAGATAGTTGTTGGCTTTTATTTTATTTTTAAAATAGTATAGAAAATAAACTTGAATTTGTGAGCTATTATTTTTAGTCTGATGTCTTTACTAGCAGTGAGCTTGGAGGTACATTTGTTTTGATGTTTTCATATATTGTAAACATATAATCTTTATATAAAATACATACATACATATATATTGAGGATTATTCGATGCTTTGTAGATGGAAGGAAAAGATGAAAGTCATCTTGGATATTCATAAAAATAACAAGTATGAAGTTCTGGGAATGATTAGGGAAAGCAGTCAGCTAGTGAGGGCCGTATTTCCTGTTTGGAGTTTCAGGTCCAAAGCCTGACTTTTCTGGGATACCATCTGTTTCCAATCAAACTAGAATTTTGACCTTGTGCAGATTCATAAAATAAGTCACTATTTTTAAAAAGAATGCATTTATATATTTCCAAAGAATGTATTTCTGGTCAATTTATAGCACATGGTTAAGTGTTTTAAAATAGTCTTTTTGTATCGCCACATGAGATGTTTCTATTCTTTAAATTAATTGCTTTGTATTAATCATTTATGTTTCTGGAAAAAAAAAATATTAAGCCAGAGGATTTTGTGTATTCTAAAAAGAAAGTGAACTTCTCTGAAAGATTCAGTAGGAGTTATCTTTGTAAGATACTTGATAACTATTATAAAAATGTTATACTAATCAGTAACAATCTTGGTTTATATGAGAAATTCAGTATTTTTCTTCAATCTTTCAAAATTTTTTCCAAGTGTCTTACAAAAATGTATATGTGGCTTTAGTGATAGGGGAAGCAGAAAGAAGTATTTTTAATGTTAATGTTTTAAGTTACAAAGAAAATTACAATTATGTTTTCTTAAAATAGGCATAAAATTAGATACGGTTGTCCCTTCTTTTTTTACCACTTGAAAATGTTTGAAGTAACATATTTCTGTAACCAGGGTACTGAGACCTAATCAAAGCACTTTTTCATTCTTTCTTTTAGTAAGGCCTCTTTAGACTTGGCCAGTGTTTGGTTCTGAACTTTTGGATAAGCTTTCTTGATGAGAAGCCAAAATATCTTTAAACTCATTAAAAGTATATGTTCAAGCTGCCCATAAAAGCAGAGCTTTGGAGAATGTGCGAGGTAGATTTAGATGGATAATAAAGTGAAATTACTTGATCTTTGTATAATTTTCTTGCCAGATGTCTTTCAAATATGAAATATTTTTCTTTTGTGTCCAATTCTAAGTAAAATAGTCCGTTTGAAAATGGTATGTGGATGTGTGTGTGTGTGTATGTCATAAGTTCAGTGAAATTAATTATGCAGGACCCCTGAAGCAGAGACTATAACTCAAACCGAGTTTAGATTTTATTCTTTCAAGAGTACAGATTACTCTATTACAACATTTCTCTTTGTTCTACATTGAGAGGGGGGTTGGGGACAGCTTTGATAGTATTAAGTATTTCCAGGCTTGTGGTAGATGGCATAGTTGGTATGTTAGAGAAGTATAGCCTGAAAATTGATAGCCTGTGTCTGATATAGGTCAAAGGTGACTTTTATGTTCTTGAAAAATGTATAAACAGATGATATATTATCTTAGTACTCTGAATCATAAGACCCTAGACTTTTATATGTGTTTTATTTTTACTTATCTCTAAGAGTTTTAAAAGTTATTCCATAATAATTTTTAGAAATTTTATTAGAAACATTATTCTCTAATGATTTCAATTTTCTTCAATAAGAAAATCATATATAAGTACATTGTATAAAGATTATGTAAATACATTGTTAGTATGTATTGGGAAATATCTGTCAGTGCTTTATGGTAAAAACTAGCACTTTCATTAATATTTCTAGACTTTAAGTGAAATATACTTCCTCGCTTGAGTTATGGAATTTTTATATAATTCTCATGGTGAACAGGTTAAATTTAAGCTCACTCTGTAATCTCATTTTATCAATTTATTTTAAGACCATAGAGCAGATTAATATTTGTGAATGCTAATGAGTTCACATTGATTTCATTTTTAACAGCCCATTAGAGAGTATTATAAGAGTGACAAATTCTAAGTGGTCCTGGATTTAAACAGAATACTTTTTCTTTTTTCCAGTTTTTATTTTTAAGTTTTGAAGTTGATTCCATATATTTAAGAGGATTTGGGATATTCTAATAGAACTGAACGAACTCTAGGAAAAGACCAGAGTCTTTTTGTATTTTATTACCTAATGTTATGTGGCCAGTATTGTATTGTTAGAAATATAACAGACTTGTACATATATGTACAGAAAAGAAAAGCCAAAAATTTTTCCGACTATTTGAAATAAGAAGGGGTTAATGTTCTGTGTCATATGTAACTTTTGTGTAGCTGTGTTCTGTATCATGTTGTAAGGTATTAATATGTGTTTATAATGAATAGGTACATTAAAACTTTTGAACATTATACTTTTTTGAGATTTAAAAAATAGCAAGGAACAGTTGGTTTCTCAGGTTCCTTATTTACAAAAGGACTCAGCCTGCGTTCAGTTTTCTCACTGATGCAAATAAATTATGTCCTTTGTGCAGAAAGGTAGAAAGTCTTAGAGATAAAGAAAAATTTGGGGCAAGAGAGGACTCCTTTTTTTTTTTTTTACCTTAGAGATTCTGGAGTTTTAGCCTCCCCCAGATCTAATCAGCCTCTATTTTTCTAGGCCTTGAACTAAAAATGCTAAAAAGTATTCTAGGTATATAAATTTCGGCAAGTACAGACATGATATTATTTTCATTGTATCAAGGGATTATTTTAATCTTATGAGAGCCAACACAGAAATCCAAGTTTTAAAACTCGAGCTAGAAACACAATTTTGAATGTTATTCTTTGGGTGGAATCTGTGAAAAAAGAGACAGAAATGAACATGATTGTGAGGGCTACTCTGTACCAGCAACTGTGCTAAGGACTTTATATTTATCTCATTTAATTCTCACAACCATGCTGTCATTTAGATGTTCCTAGCCTCATTTTATAAATAAGGGAAATGAAGTTTAGCCCTACCCAGTTAGTAATTGCTGAGGTCAGAATTTGAACCCAGGTCTGCTTCCCAGGGACAGGTTTTCTCTTTTATATTATCCAAGGGCAAGTAAATTCATCTCCATTGCAAAGGGCTAAGCTAAATTTATCCTTACTACCATTTGTATTAAAATGTACTACACTGAAAAAAAAAATGTAACTGGGAAGAACACTAGGCCACTCTTATAGATAAATCTATTTTTTGCACATATGATCAGAGTAACAATCTTAAGAATACTAATTGATATGATTAGTCAAGCAAATTTTTATCGGTTTTTAAGATGAAGAACTTTAAACTCTGCCAGGTATGTTTTAAAACTCAGGAAATTAGACTAGTAGGTCTTTTCTAATAGAATTCATCATAGTAAAAATTGGCTTAGCCATGGTTTGGGCACCTGACTGCCCATGTAATCTGTTTTTTGTGTTTTTTTTTGTTTTGGGGGGGTTTTCTCTGTAAGAATTAGAGTAGCAAGTAACTAAAATTACATTATAAATGCTTCTAAGACTTATTTTTCAAATAAACATTTTCAGCTAATAAAAGCACAGAAACCAGTGTGTGTATACAGAGTTATTGTCTATTCTCTTGGGGGATTTATTGCTAGTTAACATAAGAAAGTACAGTTAAGTTAATTCAAATTTCCAGATTGTCTATGGGCCCAGTAAAGTTGAATCTAATGTTTTTACGATAGGAAAGACATGAAGTCATTTTTTAAAATCTTTGAATATAGAATGCTAAAGACATTGAATGACAAGGACTGTAGCGTGAATCTACTTTGGCTTTTTCCTCCCTTTACTGAGAGGATAGCGTATATGAGCTCAGGAAAGGTTTTGTTTCTTGATTCAAGTGAGTACAAATACCAGTGAGTTAAAGCTGTAGCCTCTGCCAGGAGGTTTTGTCAGTGTTTTTGAGAGAGAAATTTATGTCCCTTTCCACGTGTTCATGAACATATTGAGGAAAGGGGATCAGGTGCAGTATTGTTGAATCTAAATTTCTTTAAAATGTAGGTAGCTAAGATGTGACCGTCATTGATTTGTTCAATATATTATTCTAACAAACAAGTTTCAAACCCTGTCTCTTAGAAGTCCCTTAATTTATCTCCCAAGAGAAAAATTTGTGATTATTAAAAAAATGATAAACAGTAGACAACCCAGTGATATTAATTTAAGATTAATAAAAATGTGCTTGGTTTACCTAAGAAGAATTTTTCTCACAATCAAAAACCAGTAGTATTCAACTGTGCTTGTTAGACAGCAAGAGCAGTAATTGATTTTAAGATGATTTGTACTGAAAACCGGAATTATTTTTCTTACTGTTGCTAGAAAGGAAATTTAATTTTATTTTCTCCTAAATGTGTCTCTGGAAATTTTTGGAAAAAGATATCAGTGCTTTTATTTAGGAAACTGTTGAAAACATTAAACATGTATTTAAATCTCTGTTACAGAAATTCTGGTTGTGTTTTTAACAGGCTAATTCACTGAAAAGGGTCTTCCATAGGAGGTAACTTGTATGTTCCTGAGTTAGTCCTTTTACTTTACATATTTTGCTTTATGATGTCTGTGGTTTCAGTTTTTGTGGTATTTTTACTGGAACTGTGTAAGTATTTCCCCCTTAGGCTTGGAATTATCATAAAAACTGTAGTAGCAAATTTAATTTCATGGCAAAATTTGCTATTTTTATGTTATATTAAAATACTGAAAGCATTGAGGTATTTATAAAATCTGTCACTTGTTTAAGTATTCTTAGATATGGGGGAATTGTTAGACTGTCATTTTAGAATTTATTTAAATTTTTTGTGTTTATCTTTGGGTTTATGTTTAATTTTAATTAGAGAAGGAACAGGAAAGTGAAGACCTAAACTTCAGAAACTTTAAAATTTTGCCTTTTAGGTAAAGATACATGCTTTTTATCTTAGGATATATATATAAGGTCAATATTCATACAAAGTGATGGATCCAAAATGATCAGAAAAATACATAGGAAATGATTTTAGGAAAGTTCTTTTCTTAGCACTCTTATCTAAGTGAATATAGCTATTAAAACAAAATTTTATTTACCGTTTTTGAGACAGCCTCTTTTACTAAATTCAGATTCCACAGAATTCAGAAATACAAGGAAATTTGTCATAGTAATTGTGTATATTACTATGAGTGGAACTTGCATAGGTTAATCAGCAATAATTTAAACACTAAAAAATAAATTTTTAGGGTAATTATCTAGTTTTTCTTTCTTAGTTTTTGAGGGCTGACTCTTAAATGTACATGTTTTTAAATGATAGGCCCAGAGGCTTAATTACGGTTTTTTAATACACGGTTTGACTTGGGTTGGGATTTTCTTTTTTCCATTGACTTAGACTCTCCCCCCGCCCCCAGATTTTAAGTGCTCAGCTAAATCTTGTAAAATTTTTATTGTTTCATACAAAATATAATTATTTGAAACGCCACATAAATCAAGTGGATGTTCCTGAATATAATATCATATTTTCATTGTAAAATTATGATAGTAGGGTAAATTAGCCAAATGATTTTGTTTTGTTATTTTGGTAAGCGGGTATAAATTGAGCTCAAGATAATTTCTATTACTGGCATAGACCTTTCACATATTTGGGGTCCATATTAACATGTATTAAAGTGTTTGATGATATTGGACATGTTGGAACTTAAAGAGAACTACTATTCAAACCATCTTGACAAAAGAGCGAATAGAAGCCCAAACATAATGAGATCTTGCTAATTAGTTCTGTGTTGGAGCATGTTCAGAAAAATGGATAAGCTACTTCTTTCTTTATTCTCAATTGGGTGAAAGACGTTCCCAAAATGTTTGAAAATTTAGGCTGATTCTGGTTTTTGTAGGCCTTGGAGCTTAGGAGAATTCTAGAATATTTTTCAAAATAATTTATATAATCTTGAACTGCTGGGTAAGGGAGAGTGATCTAAATCTGCCTTGTTCAGGATAGTAACTATTAGCCATATACAGCTATTTAAATTAACTAAAGTTAAAAATTCAGTTCCTTAGTTGTTACTGCCCTCATTTCACATTTGAGAGTCATGTGACTGATAGCTACTGTGTTGTATAGACAGATACAGAACATTTCCATCATCACAGAAACCTCTCATTAGCACTCATCTAAAGCATTCCTCTCATTTTCTCTGGAAGGGTATCTTAATTAGGACATATAACTATTCTCATGTATTAAAGAATATTCTTATCTCCTCATAATCTGGGACATATAAAAATATCAGCCACCACACAGGCTATGAATCTATTTTCAAAAGTATGGAAATCACATACTGCTTTAACTCTGTCTTATTACTGAATGTGACTAAATGAAAAACTTTGTTTGCAAAAACTTCTGCTATTTTGCATCTTTTCTCAATAATTATCAGAAAATCATTATGCTTCTCTGTCTCATAGGGAGGTTTCCAATATTAATTACAGGAAGGTTGCATTGAAATCAGGAGCATAGTGCACAGCTCCAACCTCTAGAGCTAAAGAGAGAGTGGTCTGCCTGAATTGGGGGTTATCCGTGTGACTAAACTGAATCATCCAAGCAGGAAGGAAGGAATCTGTCTTTGCCATTTTGACTCAAATTGGTTTTATGAACTAAAAAATTTCAAACATAATTGCATGCTCACTGTAAATAGTAATTGTAAATATTCATTCCTAAAGTATGCTATCCCTTTTACAAAGTTCCTTTGGGGTGGGTGCCATCAGAACATGCAAGGTATTAATGTGGGTTCTTTTAGCCAGAGTTAATAGTTAAAAGGGAGATACATTTTAGATATTCAGTTCTGTTCTTTCGAATTAGGACTGTCTATTCTCAAGACACTCACAATTTCTCTGAACACCATTCTTGGAGGGGAAAATATAAGTGCTTGGGAAAAGAGGCAGTCCCATGATAGCTGCTGTGAGCCTGGCATTCAGAAACGGAGGCTAGAGTTTTAAAGGAAATGTCTGTCTACCACATTTTAATAGAATATCTTAAATGACTTAATTGTACCTTTTTCTAGCCCCTTTAAAATAGTTTGACTCCTGGCAGATTTTATTCGTCTTAAAGCATACATATTTCTTTCTCTTAATTTTAAGATTGTTTGTTGTAATACAAAATCATCCTTGAGATTTAAACATATGATTAGATCATAACTAGGGGGGAAAAAAACTGGCATCTATGTGCAGGTGATCAGATGACATAAGCAGTCTGGTTTTAATTTGTGGCCAGTACTGATTGTATCTAAGAGAGACTTACTCTTTTTGTGGAATTGGCTGACTCTTTCCCTACATCTGGAATTAATAAAATCTTTGAGACCACATCAGTTGTGCTTTGCCGCAAGAACTCTTTGATCTGAAAAATCAAGACTGGCACAACTGCTGCTTCATAACATTGCATCTGTTTTTGCAAGCTGTGGTTAAGATACCAAGTTATTTAGCCTGTGTTAGAAAGGCTGTTGTATGGATCTCTCTGAGAACTATGTATTTCAAAATATTTTTATTATGATAAAAATTTTGAACTTGTGTTAATACATAAATGATAGTGTAGAGGTTCAGGGATTTTTGGGGGGGTGTTGTTCTTTCTTTTTTTCTTTTTTTTTTTTTTACTCTTTCATTTGTAAGCTCTATCCTTTAAAAGTGTATTTTTCCAAAGTCCATTTGTAAAGACTAGCATTCAAAACAAACTTTAGCTCTAAAATGTGCAGTCTTCTCCATACAACTTCAAAAATTTTGAGTAAGGGATGGCAAGTCTCTTTCTCTGCTTTATGTGATTTATCTTGGTTTCCTTGCTTTCCATGACAGCCATCAATTAACCATTATCTGATCAGCATATTCTCCTTTATTTAGCAGCTATTTGTATGTCAGAAAAACCAAGTTTATCCCTCTACTTCCTTTTATAATTACAAACATTTTAAAAATTTACAAGTATATCATGTGGAATACAGTGAACTGAATGAGAATAAAGATAAAGAAATATAAATTGACATTATGTAAATTTAAACTGATAAATTATATAGATTTTTTTGTGTGTGAAATGACAAATCAAAATTGGATTTTTTTCATAATTATCAAGTGTGAGAGGCTTACATAGTGTTTCAGTCTATAACCTGGATAGAATTAGAGAATTTTATATTTCATACTTTAAGATCAAGGATGATATGTATAGTAAATACACGTTTGTGATAAAAAGCATATGTTTGGATGCTGTATTCTAAATTTGATTCTCATTTGTATTTTCTGGCAAGGTCTATAAATTTACTGTATTGTTTGTTGTTTGTGGTTTCAGCTTGTCTTGGGGAAATCTATATACAAAGGGGACAAAGGACTTCTAGTGTGGCTAAGTTTAGATTTTTTTTTTTGATTAAAAGAAAATAGTCCAAAATTCCTTTCCTGAAAACTTCACCTGCCTATCAGCCTGTATAATGCATTGCAAACACATTACTACATACCCAGTTATTCTAACACAGTCATTTAAACTATAAAAGTACGTTTAATGTGTATAATGAACAAACCATTTTATCTGCGCTATTCACCTAACTACGAGCCTTCTGAATAGTTCTTAGGAATATGTGATACCATGTCCCAGATTTCTCAGGTACCACAGATGTGTGTTTTTACCTTTGGAATGTGAAAGGTAGGAAACAAACCTGAATGACAGTCCATTAAAAAGACACACCTGTGTTAGTATTATCAAGACTGGCAAGAAGAATAAAAACAGGCTTTTTAACCTTTTATGTAGGATAAACTGTATATATGGGGAGATTTAGTGAATAACTGCTCCTAATTAGAATGGTGGATAATTACATTAGCTAATACTTATTGACTGCTTACTTTGGGTACTATGGCATCATTTTATAAAAGAGGAAATTGAGTCTTGGAAAGGTTAGAGTAATTTGCAAGAGGTCTTTACATTTAGTGTCTCAGAGAAAGAATAAATTAATATAATTTACAGTTTATGTAAATAAAAAAAATTGGACTCCCATTTTAATCTTAGTGGGTTTCCTTAGTTCTTTTTCTATAATTAGTGTATAGAAATATATGCTTGGGGTAAAACTACCAAATTATGCAGAAGGGAATAAAGTAAAAGTCCTTCTCAGTTCTAAGTCCAAAGATGTAATCATTGTTAAGTTTCTTGTCTGTAATTTCAGAAATTTTTTATACATATGCAAATAAATATATGTATGATTTTTATACATGCTCCAATAATTTTAATGGCACTTTCTTCCACTTAAGTGAACACTTAAAGAGTTTTTATTTTGCAGTGAAATTTAGTGGATATACCCTTTTCAAACTAAAACAAAATAGTTTCATACACTGCTCAAAATAGCCTACCTCTCCCTTCCTGACTTCTGGAAGTTTACTTTTACAGATTATACAAATGTTATTTGTTTCCTTCTTCATTTCAGTAGTTAGGAGAAGAGTGTGCTCATGTTTTGATCATTATGGTTATTTGGCTGCCCATTTAGTTTTCCAGAGGAATGCAAATGTTGGCCATTTTCTACTTCACAATCTTCATAGTTTACTTATCTAAAGCGAGAGTTTATCAAAGGAAATTAATACTGCTCTAACAAATTAAGGAGATTTTTCTTAAAGCTGTGCCAGACTTGAAAGTATACTTGAAATTAAAGAATTAAAATCCCTCAGCAGAATTTCATTTTATTTATTTATTTTTTATTTCAGCATATTATGGGGGTACAAATGTTAAGGTTACGTACATTGCCCTTGCCCCCCTCCCCCCTCCAGTCAGAGCCTCAAGCCTGACCATCCCCCAGACGGTGCACATCGCACTTATTATGTATGTATATACCCATCCCCTCCTCCCCCCTCCCGTCTGCCCGACACTCGATAAATGATGTTCCTATGTGTCCACTTGGGTGTTGATCAGCTAATACCAGTTGGCTGGTGAGTACATGTGGTGCCTGTCGATCCATTCTTGGGATACTTCACTTAGTAAAACGGGTTTCAGCTCCATCCAGGAAAATACAAGAGGTGCTATATCACCATTGCTTCTTATAGCTGAATAGTACTCCATGGTATACATATACCACATTTTATTAATCCACTCATGTATTGATGGGCACTTGGGTTGTTTCCACA
>CAUYRT010060272.1:0-15961 GCA_963574885.1 Lepilemur ruficaudatus
AGGGCTGTCAAGGAGGAGCAGTGGCAAGTGTCCAGGCTGCTGGGTGAGGGCCAGAGAGAACGTGTTGTCACAGTCCTACTTCCCCCATCGCTGCTGAAGGGGGTTCCTAGTGAAACAGCACTCGTGACTTCAGCCTGCCATCCCAGGGGCACAGAGGGCAAAAGGCAGGGCAAAGCCAGCCACAGTAGGGCAGTGATAGAGGCCGAGCTGATGACGGATGACTGACTGTTAGAGCAAGGGCAGGTGGATGGTCCCAGGGTCCTTCAGTCACTCACCCTCATGTACAAGCTTGAGTGACCCTAGTGCTTGAGCCCGGCCCCTCCACAGCTCCAGTTAGAGGCCTCAGTTCTGGAAATCAAAGCTCTGAGTGGGAAACGGAGATGCCCAGGAGTGGAAAGTGCTAGTGATTTAGATGTTTCTCACAAGAGCCCTGAAAAGAGTAAAACGTGGTTCATAACAGGGAGAAGAAACGCATACTTTGTTTATCAGTTCCAGAGAGGAAAAGTCTCTGCTTGACCAGAGATGGGACTTTTTCCAAGACGTTTGAAATAATTGTAACTTTTTCCCCCTGAAATTCAAGGCTAGGGCACAGGGGGAAAATAAAGGCAAATTATGGCTCCGAGGACCCCTCAGACCTTTCTATAAATTACTTCGTGATGGCTTTGTAGGTGCTTAGAACACATGGAATTTGTGTAGAGCAAAATTGGAAAGAACTGTTTCTGTGTCTCAGGGGAAAAACATTGAAGCCCACAGGTGTCCACTGGGCTCCTGCAGAAATGTCATAGGATGGCAGTTCTCAGAAGACAACAGTGAGGTAGCCTTGTTCCTGCCGAGTCTTCAGAAATGGCCTTCTTAGGATAAGTGCTCCTTATACACCTCTCCACGGGGCATTGTGTTTGCAGGGACTGTGGTCACCACCTGATTCTGAAATACGAATATCTTGATTCTTTCAAACACCCAGAGGAGGATGAGCAGGATACTGACATACTGGACCCAGGCAAACGTTATCATCTCCCAGAATCCTGGTTGACAAGTACAGACAGTTAAGGAGTCACAGACCACATGTTGTAAGTCAAAATAAATCAAGGTTTAGGTCAGGCAGGAAATGGCAAGAATGTTTCAAATACCCTTAAGAAAAAAGGGACAATAAAAGACAATAAATATGGATGATTCTGACCTAGAAGAATTGCTAAGAATCATGAACAGGAAATGAATTTTTTTCCTGTATAAACAGCAGACAGATACAGTCATTTGTGTGGTGTTGTAACACTGTAGCAATTTCTAATCTAAGGCTTTCCACATCTATTCCTACTTGGGACAACTGAGGAATTCTTCCTTTCTCTTTGGAAACTGAGCTACCCACTGTCTCTCTAACAGAATGTATATAAATTGACTTCCACAAGGTATTGAATGATGGCATCAATCAGGAATGGAGCTTCACGGACCCTATTGACCAGTAGGATGATGTTGGGGTTGTTGGGGTCATTCTGGATGGTGATAACTGCAATACAATCATTAACCATTAATCCAGGATGAGGATGGTCCTTTGGTTAAAAATATTGAGGGATACAAATATTCATTTATTCTTGCAGGATATTCTGTACTTTGGAACAGAAAGAAGTTATTCAGAAGCATAGAGAAATAGCATGTGCAAAGTTGCTTATACATTATTTGTTAAAATATTTATCAAAATACTTATATTAAAATACGTCAAATAATCCAGTATGGGCATGGTGGCTCAAACCTATTATCCCAGCACTTTGGTAGTCTAAGATGGGAGGACTGCTTGAGGCCAGGAGTTTGAGACCAGCATAGGCAACAGAGTGAGACTCTGTCTCTATAAAAAATTTAAAAATTGGACGGGTGCGGTGGCTCACACTTGTAATCCTAGTATTCCGGCAGGCCGAGGCGGGAGGATCGCTCGAGGTCAGGAGTTTGAAACCAGCCTGAGCAAGAGCGAGATCCCGTCTCTACTAAAAAAAATAGAAATTAATTGGCCAGCTAAAATATATATAGAAAAAATTAGCTGGGCATGATGGCACATGCCTGCAGTCCCAGCTACTCGGGAGGCTGAGGCAGAAGGATCTCTTGAGCCCAGGAGTTTGAGGTTGCTGTGAGCTAGGCTGACGCCACGGCACTCTAGCCTGGGCAACAGAGTGAGACTCTGTCTCAAAGAAAAAAAAAAAAATTAAAAATTACTGGATATGGTGGTGTTCCCCCGTAGTCCTAGCTACTGGGAATGCTGAGGTGAGAGGATTGCTTGAGCCCAGGAGCTTGAGGTTTCAGTGAGCTGTGATGAAAGCATTTTACTTTAGTCCAGGCAACAGACCAAGACCCTCTCTCAAAAAATAAAAAATTTGGATGCCAAAGTGATTCTATACTATGATAAGAGCTATAATAAAAAATCCACATAAGAATAAAGAATGAAAGGAATAAAGAAGAAAATGTTGATTTGTTGGTTAGTGTTTTTAGTTTTGTTTTAAAATTTCCTCTATTATTGCAATAATGCTGTTAGCATATTATATAAAATCAGTAAACAACACTGGAATTGCAGTCCTCTCCCCCTTGATATGTCTGAGTGTACTATCCATGTTGTCTGGTTGCCAAGTAACACCTTCTTCTTTTTTTCTTTTTGAGACAGACTCTCGCTAGAGAGGCGTGGCATCAGCCTAGCTCACAGCAACCTCAAACTCCCGGGCTCAAGAGATCCTCCTGCTTCAGCTTTCCCAGTAGCTGGGACTACAGGCATGCGCCACCATGCCTGGCTAATTTTTTTGTTTCTATTTTTAGTTGCCTGGCTAGTTTTTTTTATTTTTAGTAGAGACAGGGTCTTGCTCTTGCTCAGGCTAGTCTCAAACTTCTGACCTCCAGTGATTGTCTCACTTCGGCCTCCCAGAGTGCTAGGATTAAAGGCATGCAAATAACACTCTAGATGCCTTTAGAGAAACCTCTGACCAGGCAAACATGCCGAGTCAAGCATACGCAATGGCCTGGGAGCCTCGAGCTGTAAGGAATAAACAGGCTCTGCTCTGCCTTACAGAAGGAAGCTTGGGCACTTCTGTCCTCCTATTGGACTGCCAATGTAGGCTGAGTCACTCACATTCTCTATTTCTCTCTGGAAAAAAACCTCAAGTAGGCTTGTATTTTTAAAAAAAGGAAACTCATCAAGGCAGGGTTGGGATAAATATGGCAATTAATCATCACTAACCTGCTGGCCCACAGAAAGGGTGGGGGAGGGGGTGTTACAGGTCTAGAGATCAGGATAGAAAGGACAAATCCTGGGTAGTCTGTTTGCTTCCCTCACTGAGCATTCGCTAGTTCTGACATTTAGATCATGACAAGGTTCCAGTTCTTTTTGTCTCTGTTGCCCCCAGGAACCTGGAGATTCTTTGGGCAGTGGCTGAATGCTCCCTACCCAGGACTCACCATTCCTTTCCTGGTTGCAGCAACAATGTGGGTGAGGTCATAGTCACAGGCAAAAGGGCTGGTCCCATTGATCACGGACACCTGGACACGGTAGGAGGAAGTGGTGTGAGGCCCCGAGAGGCTTCTTCTCTCTCTCCTCTGTCTACCCTCCTGCCCACCCAGGCTGCTGCCATAGACCACCCTCTTGATCTTGGTGGCCTGTACCATTAGCAGTGAACTTTTCTTCAAGGATGAATAAACTCTCCTACAACAATTTAAGTCCCTTTACTCTCAGTCTTTCCTTCTGTGGAGATGGAAATAAGGGTCAATATCCGCCTTTCACAGGTTTTAATACTATTTATAAAATACCCATCTCCACTCCAATGGGAGAAATAGTTCCTTTAATTTTTTTATTAGACCATGTTTCCAACTGGTTTGTCATTTCCTTAAGCTTCTCTAAATGCTAATTTCTTTACCTCTTTTAAATGTAGAAATGGAAATAGATAAAATGCAAACAGTAAGCATATAATTCCTTAAAGAAGGAAATGATTTTTTGCCCTATCATATTCCTATTAATCTGATATAGAAAATAAAATAAAAAGTACCAACGATGAGTTTATACATTTCATGTGTATACAATACAAACTGCCATATTTAGTGTATTCTTGTGGTCTCCCTCACTTTATAACTTACATGGATTGGAGCTAGGGTGGCCATAAATCCCAGTTTATATGAAACAGTCCTGGTTTATGGCTGTAATAACTGATAACATCCCTCCTTCACTTTCTTCCTTTCTTTTTTTTTTTTCTTTTTTTTGAGACAGAGTCTCACTCTTTTGCCCAGGCTAGAGTGCTGTGGCGTCAGCCTAGTTCACAGCAACCTCAAACTCCTGGGTTCAGGTGATCCTCCTGCCTCAGCCTCCCCAGTAGCTGGGACTACAGGCATGTGCCACCATGCCCGACTAATTTTTTCTATATATTTTTAGTTGGCCAATTAATTTCTTCCTATTTTTAGTAGAGAAAGGGTCTCGCTCTTGCTCAGGCTGGTGTTGAACTCCTGACCTTGAGCGATCCTCCCACCTCGGCCTCCCACAGTGCTAGGATTACAGGTGAGAGCCACCACGCCAGGCTCCTTCTTCACTGTCAAAAGTAGTTTGGCCCAATTTATACAGTCCCTCTTGTGGTAAAATAAAGTTTGGAAATAAGTGATTGGATGCACGCATTCTGGACTCAGAGGAACAGTTGCTCACTGTTACTTTCAAGCTTTGGTCCTTTGGGAAAGGTAATTAATCCCTGTGAGCCGCCATTTCCTTCTGTGTAACATGAGAGTTCATTCTTTTAAAAAATCTCTCTGAGAGCTTACCAAGAGCCAGGCACTGTTTTAGGCACTTAGGGGTGATGGTATACAGGATGGCAGCTCTGTTAATGCTGAAGTAGACAACAAATAAACCAAAAACATATCTTTAGTATGTCAGGTGGCGGCACGAAAAGTCAGCCTGGGTGACGGAAGATGGAGGGAGGGAAACGCTTTTTAGAAAGAAGGGTCAGGGAAGGCCTGTGCTCAGGGACACTGCAACAGGGACATGAATGGAAAGGTCCAATAAGCAATGTGGATCCCTAACAGAGGGAACAGCAAGTGCAAAAGCACTGAGGTGGGAGTTGCTTCCTGGGTTGGAGAAAGAGCAAAAAGGCCAGTGTGGCTGGAATGGAGCCAGGGGGACAGTGATAGGATCAGTGGCTGGAGAGCAGGGAAATGGCAATCGTAGGCACATCAGAGATTGCCGTGATGATGAAATGAGGTGATATGCGTAAACCACTCACTCAGGGCTGGCATGTTACGTGTTCAATAAAGTATGACTAATATTATTGTTAAATTATTTTACATGAACATTTTACATGATCACTTGGAATAATCTTGTATGGGGGGAGAGCGAGAGAAAGAGAGAGAATGAGAGTGAGAGAGAGAGTGTGTGTGTGTGTACGTGTGTGTGTGTGAGAGAGAGAGAAAACCAACCTACAAGCAAGAAAGAATTACAATTTAGTTATTTGACAAATACAGACTATTTCCTCTCTGATTCCAGGTGTAAATACAGGTGCATCTCCTCCATACTTTGGAAAAATTCATGGCAAAATTCCTTAGAAGCCCTCTCCTCAGCCACCCACAGAGAAATGCTGTTTCCACATTTCATTCCCCCTCTTCCAAGAACTTGATAAACAGTGACATAAAGAAACAAAGAAGCTGGACAACAAGAAGCATCCTCTCGTTGTATCGGACATCTAGGCCAGCATAGTTCAGTGGCTGCCTCTGCTGCAGCCTCAGGTCTCCATTCACATATAAGTGGGACCCAGGGATGGCAAAGGAGGACTGGAGGAATGCCATGCTCTGCATCCTCTGAAATCAGCACAAGGAGAGACAGTACCAACTGCCAACAGATACGAAGGTTTCTGGGCTCTAAGAGTCATCATTCCTGGCTGAAGCCTGACAGGCCCTCACACACCTGGTGTAGCCACCCAGGAAGCCTCCTCCCAGAACCCTCTGAGCTGCTGATAGCCCATATAAATGAATATGACCCAGTGAAAAACATTCGATTGGCCTAAATTAAATTCCAAACTATACCCCACGAGAGAGTCTGTGACAGTGTGGGTCTTCCTAGCAATCAGAAGGAGGGCTCTATGCTATTCAAAGACAAAGGGAGAGGATGGCCTTCCTAAGTGCCCAATTCATGTGCAGTTGGTAGGAGAATATCAGGATGAGCTGCACACCAACAACGTGCTCTGTAGACTGCAGGGGAAGCTCCAGTTTAAAATGCAGCCTGTCCATCTTCCCATCCTGGTTCCTGTCTTCTTCTCTTGTCTAGGGAACAGAAAGAGGGCCAGTGGCCCTGGTCCTTAACAGGTCTGGGAAGAATCCACATCACTTCTGTGTATACTCAATGAACCATTGTCCTGCCATACATAGGCATTATTTCCTTCACCACGAGAAAGAAACATAAACAAGTGTAAGTGCATCATTACTAGGGAAAAAGACACAGTGTGCATGGCCCTTGAACTTCATACTTGCACCTCTCGAATGATCACTTGTCAAAATGAATGTGAACTTAAAGTAGCAATAACAACAACAAACATCTGGGTAACATTTATCTCTTTCAGTTGCCTTATTTGATCTGGTTTGTTTGTACTCGTGTTTTCTTTTTTTCTTTGTTACAAACACGCTTGGATTTGTACGGAAAATTTAAATAGCACATACAATTGTCTTCTACTTCTTTGCAAGGCAACTTTTTAAAACAGAAAAAAACTAATTCTAATCATCATGCATTCCCCAAACAAACTCAACAGAAAATCATCAAGCCCTATTTATACATCTTAAATCACAAGTGTCTTTGCTGCAGATTCTTTATGTTGGACCTCATCCATCCTTCATGTCAGGGCTTTAAAGCCTTCTGCATCTTTTAGTACCAATCAATAAAATGAAAAAGGAAGCTAAGAAAATTGGCAAAGCAGCAAACCATAGATATTTGATAAATTGTGGACAGGAAAGTAAAGAAACCAGGCAGAGATGTGAGGAGAGAAAAAGACAAATTGCTGCTTAGGCAGCGTATGGCGACAGCATATGTAGGCATATGAAATGACTAGCAGGAAAGGATGGTTACCGAAAGGTGACCATTGCTGCCATGATTCCTCCACACAACTCTGGACCTTGTTCTACAACTGATCCTTTTTCACTGTACGTTCCCATAGGACTCTACTATGGTATAGCAGCTTTCCCACCTGAATCCCCCATGCACGGGTTCATTTTGTTTTCCACCATTACCATTATGTGAAGAAGAGATTTTTTGTTCTATCTCAGGCTAATAAGGTCACTGGGGATGAAGAAATCTCAGTTTTCAGAACCTTTCAATCATTTATTTCCTCCCAGACAATAATGTCCTTATCCTAGGCCATGTGTTACAGAAACCTATCCTCCTCCTCCTTCTGTTGGACACTATTCTCTCTGTCCTGTTCCATCAGCTTCCCAGGTGGAGGGGAAGGGGATCCGCTACCAGGGCTGACGATCAAGTTTCTCAGGCAATTATGTACGAGAAATTATGACTAGGAGAGAGCAGCCCTTGTCTTCCTGTGAATTTTCTTCAGTTGGTGTCTGGGAATACTTGGAAAACAATGTTAACTCTCTGTAATGGATCCACGCCTTCTGGGTCTTTAGAGGATCTTTTCAACTATCCTCTTGAGAGAAGATCTTGACCAGGAGAGAATTTCCAGAAGAATTCAGACAACAACATAGTGTGGAAGGGAGACAAACTCATTTCATTTCGTCTTTACAATAAATGTAAAGCCTTAGGTAGGCAGAACAAGTATTATCCCCATTGCACAACTGAGAACATCAAAGTGCAGGGAGGTTAGGGCATTTATCAAATGGTGAACAAAAGACTTGAGATCAAGTCTTTGACTTCAAAACTGGTCTTCTTTCTAGGACTAACATGTCCAGACTTTTAAAAATAATTCAAAGGGAAGATGTGGGTAGGAGGAAGCTTCTTGCAAAAAGGTAACGTCAAGGATTTAAGTCTGTATGCTTGGTTGTTGCATACTTTCACTTCAAGTTGACAGAGAAGAGAGATCTGGCAGAGCATCACAAATAGTATGTACTTGTTAAATTGGCTCATTAATCTGTCAAGTGCTTTTTGAGGCCCTACTATGTGCCAGGCCATATTTCAGATGCTAGGAATACGAAAGTAAACAAAATAGACAAAGTCCCTATCCTAACAGAACTTACATTACCAGCAGAGAAGGCAGAAAATAAATCAATTTACAAATAAACTTGCAACAAGATCAAGTAGTGCTAAGTGCCACAAAGAAAAATGAAGAAGGCTAAAATCAGAGAAAGATGAGGGTAGAATTTAATAGAAATTTTTACAGAAAATATTCAGTAGAACTGGACCTTTTCTTTTTCATTGTCCATAACAAGATAGCATTTTATTTTTATTGAAGTGCAGGAAGTACAATTTCTTCAGAAAACTCAGCAAGAATTGTTAAAGGGGCTAAAATGTACACTTAAGTAAAAAAGCAAAAAAGAAAATGAAAACACAGAATCCTAAAAAGTAAATAAAGATTCTGGGTCAGTACAGTGGTATGAAAACACACATCTACAGCAAGTCCTAATATCCTACAGGAAAAAACCCTTGCTTATCAGAGATGCATATCTAAATATAATAGCTTGCTAATATCTTTTTGGGAGTAGGCCAAAAAGAAAGAGAAAACACCACGTTAAAAAAAAAAGTTTCTCTTTCCTAAACAATATTTTCCTGAAGCTGAATTTGAAGGGGGAGAGGGAGTCTACAAACCAAGGACATCTGTCTTCCTTGTCATTTTCAATGAAATCGTTGTCATTATCCTCCCTCACCAAGGACACTAGGGTGCCCACCCTGGAGTCACTGTACTGAGACACATTGGAGCTTATGGCCATCTGCAACACTGGTCAGGTCGCTGGCAAAAAAGCCTCATGCTGTTGGATGTGGAACCTGCCATTGTAATGATGAACATACTGCCAATCAATCCCTGATTCATTTCTGTCACATACAGTTCCAGACATTTTAGTACCAAGCTTCTTGCCATTTTAAGGACGTTGGGGCAGCAGCTCCTGGACTTCAGCCCAAAAGCCATACCCATCTGCTTTAGCACTTGTATGTCACTGTGCATTGCAAATGTGTTGTCAAATTAAACAAATACTTAAAGTTGTCATTGGAAATGCTGCAGTCAGTGGTGATGTTCTTGCTGGGATTGACAATGATGAAGGGTGGGTGGATGATCAGGTTGGGCAGGGGTGGCTGGGTGGCGTGCCGCTCCACTTGGTGATTTCTCTGTACCAGGCTCTTGCAGGCAATTTGGGGGAGAATAAGTCCTTGAAGTTGAGACTGTTTTTCTTTTATTCTTTCAAGTCTTCTCTGTTTCTCTGTCTCTAAATTCTGGCATTCCTGAACCAAGCTGGTGGGTAGACCAATCCATTTGATTTCCTTCTGCTTAGAGATGATGTTCATGGACATCAAGGCATCACATATTCTCCATCTTATGTTTTTCTGAGCACAAGCCGATTCATTTGATAAAATATGGTTAGCGGCAGCACCGAACTCTGTGACCAGCTCATCTGCCACTTTGTTATAGGAAGTGGTTCTTTTCCTCTGCACCTTCTTGCAGACCTCCATGGAGTAGTGCTGCAAGCCCTTGCCATTCTTTACTCCTTTTCTCTTGTGTTTCCTGGCAAACTAATGGACAGAGTCAGAAGGCTAGTTCTAAGAGACAAAGTGAGCGTTGAGGGTGTGTGAGTGTTCTACCATGACAGTATGTGATGCCGCAGGTCTCTGGGGCATACCAATTACCACATACAGGGCAAAGCTGACATTGGACTCACTGAAGGTTTTTGGCAAGAGCTACTTACCAGGCAGGTTCACCAGGGAAGGGTGAATAGCTACTAAGGTTACCATATCTTTTCTAGGATTAAGATTCTAGTACCATTAGTTCTCTGTTGGCTTCAATGACATTTTTTGCCACGTTATCAGATTCGGGAAATAGATGACATAAATGTTCACCCTCCAGAGAAAAAAAATCATTTTTCCTGGGCTGAGCCTGACTTGTTGGAAACCTGAACGAAGACAGGTGATGAGGCATGGGAGTGCCAAGGGAAGAGCGAGCCAGGCCAACCACGTGCACTGGGTGCCTGCAGGGCTGGTGCCGCTGGGCAGAGTGAGGGACAAGGAAAGAAGGGCCAAGAGAGCCACAGAGAATTGACAATGCAAATGGTGCATCTCCCACAAAGGACCTGTCATCAAGCTAGACTCCCACCCCATGGACAGTCAAGGTTACTACGTTACCACTTGGTTCATTGATGAAATCAATCATTTAATTCCATTTAGTTCAAAGAAAGCTTAACACATGAGCAACAGCTATAAAGGAAGGCATTCAAAGAGCTACTACTTCTTGAACACAAATCCTAGGTCACTATCTAAAATCCAATTGGTGCCTGGCTAAGAGAATTCACAAATCACACCACCTCCTTACTTCTATGAGGTATATGTACAATTTGGAACAATTTTTATATCCATTGATTGTCTGATCTGATCCCTCCACATATCACAGGAGAAAGATGGGTAGTATCCTGCCCTGTATATAGACAGATAAATTGAGGCTGAGCGAGTGTATGGAAACCAATGACAGAACTGGGACTAGAACCCAGGTTTGCTGGCTCTTCATTCAGAGCTCCTCATTAGAACCCTAATTTCCAAGATTTTTGGTGGTTAAAGGAGGATAGATAACCCTTTACAGATATACAGGAAACTAACACTAATGTATTAGATAGAAAAATGCACTATAGTCCACCTGTATCAATCAGGGTCCCATCAGGAAAACAAAATCTACAACAGTTTTTTTAACAGGAAGAATCTAATATAGGGAGTAATCAGTCCCGGTATTAGAGGACAAGGCACAAAGGGGACGCTGCAGAACACAGAGCGAGTAACCGCAGGGAGCAGCTCCCACACCCAGCGCTAGAGGAGAGAGGGAAGGGGTTGGAATTGTTAGAACCTAGAGGCTTGAAGGAGACAGAGGCCTCAAGGAGCTGGGACTCAGACCTCAAGATGGAGCACTGCCCAGAGCTGGGAGGAAGGGAACCTATAGGGCTGGAGGAAAGAGAGACAGTCTTATTTCCTGTTTGCTTCTTGTCCCTGTTTGTGTCACCTTGCCTGTTGTTCTTCACCCTGGCAACAGGCTGCAGTTTCTGCCCACTCCAAGAACAAGGCTCATCATGCCTCCTACTGGCAGAACCTAACAAGGAGCCAGCAGGCAGAGGAGCATGTGGTTTCCAGCATCTCAGCAACAGCATCAGGAAGCAGAGCACAGGGGAAGAGTTTTGGAGCTGAGACAACACCTCATAACCAGCATACCTGACTGTCCCAGTTGCTGTGAATTTACGATGTGCCATTCTCTCCAGTGTCCTGGCTTACAACATTTTTCCCATTAGGGATTCCACAGTATCTGATGGCTTGTTTGAATTTTGTTTGGTTTCTGTTTTGTTTTCATACATTTTATTCTTTCCAGTCAGACTTTTGCATTACAGGTTAATTTCCTGCATTATACCAGTGTCCACTTCACCATATACTTGTCATCACTTGGTGCTCCATTTTTTCTCTTTATGTTGAAAATTCACTTTGGCGTCAGTCTTTGGGTGTCCATCAAAGTAGGGACTGCTATTTCATGGTGCCTAGACTCATCAAATCCTTGCTACCTGTTTTTAATGATCTAAGATACCATCAACTATAAAATCGACCATTATTTCATACACCAGTAAGAATGGAAAAATACTCCCAATTAAACTATGACACAATGTTTTCTAACCACTTATTTATTTTAGACTTATTGAAAGAGCTTTTAAATTTGGACATATTTATACCAGATATCATGCTAGTTTACTTAGAATAATTTGAGCAGAATAAATTGTGCTAGGAATTCTTAAAACTTCTTCACAATGTCATTCTTTTGAATAACACCTTAACTTAGTCAATGATGTCCACACTTTTCCATGCAATTTTGTCTTTTGTACCATCAGGCATGTTGGTGATATGGCATTTAAAAGAACAATTCATAAAAGAAATTAACACCTATTGGTGTTAAAAGCAAGCTTTTAATTATGTAGAGCTTTCTTATTTGTAAATGCCTCTTGAACCTCCCCTGATAGGTTCTCTATTAATTCTCAGGGGTTACAACAATGTTTTATTGCCAGGCAGGGTGGTGCATAACTATAGTTCAAGGCAGGAGGATCAACTGAGTCCAGGAGTTCGAGTCCAACCTGAGCAACATGTAAGACCCTGTATCTCAAAAAAAATAAAAGTTTAAAATATTTTTTAAAAGATGTCTTATTATGGTTTCTGAGGTTTTCTTTCAAGTTGCTGATGCCCCTTCTGCAAGTTTTGATGGTGGCACTTTTGTCTGCATGTGGGTAGATCACAGAACGACGCCAAGCCTGCCTCCTGGCCCACAGCTAACGCAAGACAACACACTCTGATTTCAGAGATGAGAAAAAACAGGTGTCTTAGACACAAGGTACTGTCCACTCATGCTCTGGTATCCTTCTATAGCCGTCAGCTCCCACATTCTCTGGGTCCACACGTGCCTTAAAGAGCTACATCAGACTCACTGAGGGAAAAGGTCACTCTGTTTTCTTCTTCCCTCATTAAAAACAACAAAACAGACTTTTACAGCATTAAAAACACAGGGACTTTAGAGATGCTGTCAAAGGTGAGCTGACCAAAGCAGAAGCAAGGCCATTGATGACTTCTGCAGTATTTCTCTAAATTAGCAACAGTGTAGCGACCTCCCAGCATTTCTTTAAAACCTGATCCAAAACCACTGCTTCCTTTGCTTCAAAGACAGTTTCCCAGACAGGATGACACTACTTCGGCTTTACATTCAGAATTAGAAAATAAAAGTATTTTGTTACAATACGGGGTAAAGACTTTAAGCTCTGGCCTAGGAAACACTGAGTTCCAATCCAGGTTCTGCTCAGTTGAAAGCTAAGGCAAATTATACCATTTCTCTGAGTCTATTTCTTCATCTGTAAAATAGGGGTATAACCTCCACCTCACAGGGTTACCACAGGGATTAAGGAGATAATACAGTTTTAAAAACTTGATAGCTAGCACTTCCCAAGTGATTATTACAGGCCAAGTACTATGTAAAGCTGCGGTCCCCAATTCATAACTCTGGGGCCGCAGAGGTCCCCCCCTACACTCCCATCCATGGAAAAACTGTCTTCTGTGAAACCAGTGCCTGGTTCTAAAAAGGTTGGGGACTGCTGATGTAAAGGACATTTAAAAGCATAACGATAAAATGTTTATTATATGCCTGAGGCTTAGTAAATCAGTAATATTTACTACTATGGTTTGTATGCATATCACCAGGCCATCGCCTACATGCACTTTTGCATATTGTGACAGGATTCACATACCATAAAAACCAGCCTTTTAAAAAATATTATTCAGCAGATTTTGGTATATGCAAAGTCGTGCAATTATCACTACTATCTAATGCCAATTTCAGAACATTTGTATCATCCCCAAAAGACACCCCATATCCATAGCAGTCACTTCCCATATATCTCCCCCATCCCCTTGCTCAATCCCTGGCAGCCCCTCATCTACTTTCTGTGTCAATAGATTTGCCTGTTCTGGACATTTCACATAAATGGAAAATAGGATATGCACTGGTTTGTGGCTGGATTCTTCAGCTAGCATAATGTTTTCAGGGTTCATTCATATTGTAGCACATACCTTGACTACATTTCCTTTTAAGGCTGAATAACATTCCACTGTATTGACAATTGACATATAATACTTTGTTTACCCACTCAACTGTTGAAGGACACTTGAGTTATTCAGACTATTTTGCTATTATGAATAATACTGATATGAACTTGTGTACAGGTTTTTGTATAGATTTATGTCTTCAATTCTCTTGGGTATAGAGTGGAAATGCTGGGTCATATGGTACTTCTATGTTTAATTTTTTGATGAACTGCTAAGTGGTTTCCCAAAGTAGCTACACCATTTTATATACTTACTTTCTTTAATATTTTTATTATTTTGTTTTTTTTAAATGGGTACTGATTTTTTCCTTTCAAAATTGTTGTCATTTACATTTAAAAATCTTAAATATGTATTATATTAGTTATTGGTACAAAATTAAAAAGTTTCAAAAGGGTATATAATAAAGAAGTTTCTCTCCTACCCTCATTTCAGCCAATTATGTCCTTCCCCAGGAGCAATGAATGTTGTCATCTTCTTTTCTTTTCCTTTTTTTTTCTTTACTGAGGACCCCATGAGTTCATATTGTCATTTTCTTTTGTAGCCTTCTAGAGATATCCAAAGGGGAAAAAAAATATATATATGTGTGTGTATATATATATAGTCTTTTTGTTATTGTTTTCTATGATTTTCATATAAAATGGAAGCATATTACACACAATTTATCTTTTTTATAGTATCAATTTCTCTTGAAGATGGTTCCACATCAGTATCTACAGATATACCTTATTACAAAAGAATAGCTATGTAACATTCCACTGGGCAGGTATCTCACAATTTCTCTGAGTCTCCTATTGATTTGTAGGTTGTTTGTAATATTTGCTGTTACAATGTTGCAAGGAGCAAAGTTTTACATATGCCATTTCACATCTGTGTACAAGCCTTAGGATACCTTACTAGAAGTAGCAGCAAAGGCATATGGATTTTTAATTTTGATAAATGTGGACCCAAATGTCTTTTGGATTGCAGTTGAGGTCTTTTCTTCCATTGTGTATTCCAACTCATGTTTTGGTATCTCATGATTTTAAACAATTCCCAAGCCAAGAAAGAGTTCAGCCAGGAAAGAAGCAAATCATTTACTAAGGAAGACTGAAGATGATAAGGTCATAAATTACTTGGAGTTGTTGGTCTAGAATGAAGGAGGCAAAAAGATAAAGAAAAGGGAGATTCTGTTTTGTGTTTTACTTAACAGTTTAAAATTATACAGTATTAAAAAGAATTAATGGTCTAGGCACCATAAAAGTAGGAGGTAGTCTTTCCTTGGAACCCACACACCAGAAGCAGGGGGAGGTGAGTGCAATGCTCTGGAGAGAGTGGTTTCTGGTTACAGAGATAAGAGGTTAACCACCAGTCCAACTGGGGAGTCCACCACTTGAGGTGAAGGAGCAAGTAAAAAGAACCAATGAATGAAACCTAATGCTATATCCTTGTTTTCATTATTACAGTATTTCTTAGACTCAAATAATGAGAGAGGATAGAAAGGAATATATAATGCAAACAAAAAGATTTCTACCAAAAATTCATGACACAGAATGCTAAAGTCAAACTAACAAGTTAATATTATGGGTTTGAAATGGAAAAGAAAAAAAAAACTATTGCTTTCACTTTTGGAAAAGAAATATATGAACATGGAACACAAGAAGCACAGTGGGTATACATACAGTCTAAAGTTAAGTCAGTCTTGACAGTGGCCTCTCACCCAGTCACTCTTCTCCAGAGGCATTATATTCTCAAATAAGAATAAAAATGGGCAACATGTAATGATAAATAGGAACAATTGAAAGACATGTCTCTCCTATTCCGGTTCTATTTTCAAAATCAATTTAAAAGACGGGATCATTTAAAGAATCAAAGAGCTACAGAAAACATCCAACTTGGTTGGGTGCGGTGGCTCACGCCTGTAATCCTAGCACTTTGGGAGGCCGATGCAGGTGGATCACTCAAGATCAGGAGTGGGTGGATCACTAAAGATCAGGAGTTTGAAACCAGCCTCAGCGAGACCGAGACCCCATCTCTACAATTAATTTCTTTCTAAAATAGAAAGAAATTAATTGGACAACTAAATATGTATAGAAAAAATTAGCCGGGTATGGTGGTGCATGCCTGTAGTCCCAGCTACTCGGGAGGCTGAGGCAGGAGGATCGCTTGAGCCCAGGAGTTTGAGGTTGCTGTGAGCTAGGCTGATGCCACGGCACTCTAGCCTGGGCAACAGAG
>CAUYRT010060274.1:0-40312 GCA_963574885.1 Lepilemur ruficaudatus
CATGAGTGGATTGTTAAAATCTGGTATTTGTTCACAATGGAATATTACTCAATTTTAAGAAATGACAGTGAGTTAGCACCTCTTGTATTATCCTGGATTAAGCTTGAGCCCATTATTCAAAGTGAGGTGACACAAGACCCGGAGAATGGGCCCCACTTGTACTTACCATCAAATTGGTATTGACTGATTAACACTATGGTGCTCAAAGGGTGGGAGCGAACACTGGAGAATTGGGGGTTGGGGGGTAGACCCAAGTCTGAGTGACATGGGGGGACACTGTGGAGGGGTGGGATATGCTTGAAAAGTAGTTGGAGAGCGGAATTAGGGGTCTCAATAGGGGAAAATGTATGTACTCTATGGACTACTTTGACAGAGTAGGTTTTTGAATGTAACAAGATAAGTCAACTTGAGTGGTAATATATTTTGGGAAATCAGCTCACTAGAAATTGTGACTGCAAACAATGTACTGTAAATGCTTTGTAGTTTCCCCCCCCCAAAAAAAAAAAAAGAAATCTTCAAATTTTCTTGAATTCATTCCTTATGTCTTAGTCTTAAAATTTGAATTCTCCAGAAACAAATTTCAATTTAAATCATCACTAGAAGTGATTCTGATTCTATGCATAATTTTTTTTTGTAAATAAAGACAAGCATGTGTTAATAATTGGGAACCAGCAATCTGTACAGTTTCAAGAAAAATAGTGAAAAATAGAGTCACCTATCTACCAAATGACACGATGAGGGGAGAAAAGTGCTGGTATCTTAATCCTGTAACATGGATGTCATTTGGGGAGTGTGACAATGCAGGCATGTTTTAATAGAAATAGAAAGAGTGAGCAGACAGGGAGAGAGATAGGAAAGTCATGGAGGCTTGTAAGAGTTTTCATTTCCATCATAACCCTGGCAGTTAGCCAGAAGATATTTAGGCATGCAACGTATTGTGACACTTCGTTATCTTCTTTTGTTTCTAACCGTAAATAGTCTTTGATATGTTCAAGATGGAAATTTATTACCAGTGAACTCTGATAAACGGAAAGTTCAAAAGGCAAAACACTAAAATTAATTGAGTAAAAGATCTATTGTTTGCACAGAGAATATGATTTTACTAAAAGCAGTCTATTCTTAAGGTTTTCTTTCTTTATCAAATCTAGGGCGAGCACAGATCAGCCTCTATGCCACCAAATGCTGAAATCAGAGCTCTCAGGATCATCAACATGTCAGGACTAATGGGTGTCATTGAAATGAGAAATCTTGGGGAGTGTGAGGTCAGTAATTGTCATGAGCTATCCTGGTCAATGTAAAAGGACTCAGTGATCAAACAAGCTATTTTTGGTGTATTTATGAGATCCAAAAGACAATAGTGGCCTGTCTACCTACAGTATGAATGGAAGCTAAGCCACTCTTAGAAGAATAGTTGGCCAAAGTAAATTAATATTGTACAAAGCAAATGATGTGTAAGTTAACAAATATGGCAAAGGTAAGAAACCAAACCCAGCATAAGATAACATGATATAATCACCAAGATGAAGCAGAGGCAGTGCAATAGTGGTACCAGCCTCAGTACTAAGCCTGGCTATATTGTTCTAAGGTTAATAGACATTAACATTACAGTTATTAATGATGGTATAGTATTTGGAAACATTAAGCAATTATCCCCTGATATTTTCTGTTCCTGTTGACTTTTCTTCCAAAAGTCTATTGTTCTCCAAAATATTCATTGCTTACCAGAATATTCATTCATTACCAGAAATAGATATGATGGTAAGTAAACAATTAAAAAAAAAAAGAAAAACTTCTTGAATTTCCAAGGCTCAGTTCACAAGATTACTCAGTACTAAAAAAAAAAAAAAAAAAAAAAAAAACTAAAATCTCTAAAATAGGCCAATCACTCTTGCAATAAGATAGAACTATAGGGGAATAATGAGTCACGAGGGAAGCAATGAATTACTAGGTGTTGGCATCTCAGAGAAATGACATTCCTATAGCCTGATTAATGGAGCTGTTCTGAAGCCAGCATGGTGTAATATCATTAGATTATTGCCTGTGCCATATAGAATGTTCCAGAAAATATACTGTGAAGAGGAGATTCAAAGTAGCCTTTGAGGAAGGAAAGAGACGTTACAGTAATACTCACATGGACCAAAACTGGAATTCCAGAGAAGATGAGCAGTGGAAGCCAGCATGGACTGATGATGATCAAATATAGATGGACATATACATGTGTCTGTAAGCACCTATATCCAGCTCTGAACAGAAGAGATTTGCTGAATTGTTATGTTGCTGAGACAATGTTTCTGTGCTTAAAATTATAAGGGCATCAGGGTAACAGGGTAATAATAAACAGAAATTTAGATAAATTATAGAAAAATGTAAATTTTTAAAAAATATATTATATTTTCTGCATCTTTTAATTTTTAGTCTTAGAGGAAAAATTTTTAAAAAATTAAACTTAAAATAAGTCAGAGAATCCCTTTAGTCAACTGGAAAGAATCACTATGAGACAAACACATCATGCAGGATAGGGAAAAGGATGAAAAGTAGAAAGAAGCCTGAGACTCTAATTCACCTATTAGTAGCTAGAAGATTGGATGGGCCCCATTATGAGGATGAATTAATGAACAAAGAAGGATGTTTACTGTTATCCTCACCATAATTAGTTATACATGAATCTAATTAGTTATATCTGCACCTGTTATTTGTCTGGCAGTCCCTCAAATAGTTCACAAAAGGTCTTGCTTAGGTCTTCTCAAATGATTTTTTCAATTTATTTGATATTTATTCAAAAAACATTTACTGAGAATCAAATACTGTGTGAGGCACTGAATAAAATAAAAAAGAGAATTGACTCCTTCTCTCACGGGACTTATAGTCTACATTGGAGACACGTAATAAACAAACACTTGCTTGAGTACATTTTACATTTAGCTTAAATAAAGAATATGAAGTAAACAAGGAAATGAAGAGGCTCTACCAACCCTGGAGGTGGGAGGGATTGTTGGTAATGGTGAGTTAGGTAACTGTTAATAATAGTGACATTTAAACTGATCCCTTAAATGGCAGAGTATTAGCCAGCTGGGTGAGATAGAAAAGGAGAGAAATATTTTAAGCGGAGAGATCTGTGTATATTTAATGTTTGAATTTAAATGTCCTTTATTAATAATAAAGCCGTTATACAGTATGCCCTGCCTCTTATCAGCAGAGAATATGTTCCAAGACTCCCAGTGGATGCCTAATACCATGGATAGTTCCAAACCCTGTAAATACTGTGGTTTTTTCCCCTGTATATACGTGCCTATGATAAAGTTTAATGTAAAAAATTAGGCATGGCAAGAGACTAACAACAATAACTCATAATAAAATAAAATAAATTGTAACAGCATACTATCATAAAAGTTATGTGAATGTGGTATCTTTCTCTCTCTCAGAATATCTTACTGTACTGTGTTCACTATTTTCTGATCACAGTTCACTGAAATCACAGAAAGCAAAACCACCAATAAGGGAGAGTTACTCTATCTACTAAATTAAATATACTGTAATCAGTGTTAACTCTAGGAAGATATTTTCCTGACATTCTAATTTAAAAGTTTTACCTAAAACCAAATAGTCAATAGTTATAAATAATAGCATACTTTAACTTCTTGGGACCTATAAAGAAAACTCAATATATGTTTTTTCCTTAAATACATTTACAAAGCTACATAAAGATTTAATTTAAGATCAATAAAAATGAGAAGAAACCTGAATGGGAGGTAAAATTAGATCCATAAGGCAAGACTTTGCCAGAAAAAAGTGGAAACTCCAAAATTTAATAAGATGATTTTAAAAAATCATGCAATTTTAATATTTGTTAATTCACATGTTGACAGCACATTCCTTCTTATAGCTGCAGAAAGGCAAAGAAGTTTAGAACCTATGTTGCAAGGGCGAATAGTTAAAACTGACAGCTGTAAGGTGATCTACATTGTTAACAGCACTGGTATCATGAATTATAAAGTTGATATTCAAATGTTTTAGGCCTACACAACTTGGTCAGCAATATTTCTAGTTGAGAAGCTGATAGGAAAAAAATTCAGAAAAAAAAGATAAGTTTATGACTTGGTATAGTGGAATATATTATGTAAACCTGGACCTACAAGCGACTCTCATTTCTCCTACTCCTTTTCTGTTTGGAAAATTCTGGTTTATTCATCAACTATTAACTTAGTTGCTATCTTATAGGAAACACCTACTCTAGTGGTACCAAACAGATCTAATGCTTCTTCTCCTGGGTACTACTGCACCGTACAGATGTTTACATTATAACGATTAACTACTAGATCATAGTTTTTGTTTTTATGTTTTAATAACATTGTTTCTTTCCTTTGAAAACTTCTCCAGATCAGGAATATTCATCTTCATTTGTATCCATAAATCCCCAAAACTAAGTAGCAGATGTACAATTTATATTTTGTGAATATTGCATTACTATCCAAATATGTTACTGATTACAAAATTAGCCTACAATGTCAGATGTAGTTGAAAACTAGTTTTGCTTTAGATGTTCTTTGTAGTTTAGAGGAATCCTCAATTGTATATATAGATATTTCTTGGGAATATACAGGCACTTACTATCATAGCTAAAATATGGTAGATAGGGTGTGATATCATGCTTTAGACCTGACCAATTAGATCCACCAAACTGTGAAATCAGCCTTTAATAAAATAACTCTAAGAGTCACGGGAGCGTCCAGGGGATGAGAATATTCCAGTGGTGTGGCTTCCTTGTGTCTGTAAAAAAATCTACTAAGATTTTGAGTAGAATTGCATGATATTTATATAATTTAGTAAAAATTTTCAGCTATAATAAATTTTTGTATTCATAAATATAGAATAAATGTATTTTTTATTTTGTTTATTATTATCATAGGTGTTGCCCAAATTTTATATTGTTTTCAATATTTTATACTTCATTTGTTAAAATATTAAAGTATAACTTGTTAATAAATTTATCCTTTGATTTTTTTCTCCTTTTTCACTATCAAATTAAAGTGTCAACATTTGTGTTTTCATGTTATATCCATCAAATTCTTAATTTTCTTTTTCTTTATAACATTCTTAGCTTTTTGGGTGATTATTTAGAGAATCATTTAGTAAATTATTTTGTGGTTTTGTTTTCAAATTTTATGCCTTTTTTATCAAATGATTTTACTGCAATGATAGAGAAAATACTCATTTTTTACTCTTATGTATTTCACTGTGTTTCCTAATTAAGGGATTCCCTTATAAGATATCTAGGAAAATTAGAAAATTAGCATTGAACAATATTATTTTCTAATTTGTAAATCTTACTTATAGTTTACAAATTGGACAAATAATGTCTTGGCAATAAAAAATCTATGATCACTCATTATATTCAGTTATCAGCATGTCCCTTTACACACACCTTTATTACAGAAATGATACTGAATTTTTCTTTACATTTCGTGAGATTGCCGTTTCTGAAGAGGACAAACTACACGTTTTGTAAAACTTCCCTCAGTTTGATTTGTCTGATGTTTCCTCATGATTAAATACTAGTTATACGTTTCTGGCAGAAATACCACAAAAAGGGATGGCTGAGTTTGTCTCAGTGCATCAAATCAGGAGGTACACACTGTTAATGAATTCCATTACTGGCAATGTTTAACTATGATCGTTTGGTTTAGGTAGTGAGTGCCAGGTTTCTTCACTGTAGTTACATTACTATTTACTGTTTGCTTCATTTGAGTCTATATTCAATTTTGGAGATTATCATCCCCTCTTTGTGGATTGTATTTAACTATCTATCAATTCATTCATTTTTCTATTAATGAGAATGTGAAACATTAAAATGGATTGAAATGTCACAACTGTGTAAAAAGATACATTCAGGGAAGTGTTACCATCCCTGATTCCCCAGATATTTTCCATCCCACTTCTACCCACAAACTAAATGTAACCAGTTTCATTAATCTCTACATTACCTTTTCTGTGTTTCTTTTTGTTCAAAACTGCAGATACATATGCAATCTCTTATTTCTCCTTTTTTTCTTGCACAAAAAGTAGCATACTACATATCAGAGATAAGCAAACATTTTCTGCAAAGGGTGAGATAACTAACAGTTTAGGATTATTGTGCTAAAAGGCAAATCAATGATATTATGTAGATGCTTACATAACAAGAAGGAAAAAATCTACAAATTTTAATTGATAAAATTTAAGATATATAAATTAAAATTGCATACAATAGTTTTGCAATTCATGTCTACTAACTAGGAGAATGGAATTGTTTGGAGAGATATTTTTCTTCATTAGAGTTCAAAGTTCTGTTTTTTTATTATTAAAAATCTACTGTGAAACTTCATCTGTTAATGCTGATCTGTAATCTGATTTTATCTATGTCATATTTGAATATGTCTTTTCTCATAGATAAATGCTGTTAAATTCTGATATCTGTGAGCGTATGGTTGTAATTGATCATATTTATCATTTCATAGACATTTACAGAATTATATTAAATTCTTCTCTTGATATGTACCTTTTCGCGTACATCACATTGAAGATCAATCACTCCAAATGAAGGTTAGGTGGAAGCTCCTCAATTACAGAGTTAAATGGATTGTGAAATATGGAAACTTCATTTGCGCTAGCATTGAGATCTGAAAAATGTTGCTGGAATATAATTTGAACTTTGAATATATATTTGCTGTAATTTGTCGTGAAGATCTTGTTCCTTGTTTTAACTTTTGATAGCATGAAAAATATATTAAGTTTGACATTACTTGTGATTCAAACAACATTAGTCACTGTCAAAACTGCTTTGTATATATTTCATACATAAACACTGTTCTGTCTTGTGCTTTTATATTAAATTCACTAAGAAACATTATCATGAGGCAAAAGCTAATTTTCAAAAATATTCAGTGCTCAATAATAATGTTTGAGGATGATTCTTCACATTTAGAAGAATTTCCGTCATGACTTTGAGTTCTAAAAATTGAAATAAAAGTATATAATTGCTAAGACATGAAACTCCTATAGTGTAGGGCTAGTCGGTTTATTAAGATTCTATTATGACAAAAACTTATGGAATTGGCAATGATTAAGTTCACAACTGTGAATGACATTGACCATTGATGCTAGAGTAAATCTGGTCTAGTACTACATGTTAGAGTAAAATATTTTCCTCTTCCTGCTGACAAATAACACAATGAATGTCATGGAATAAATGAATAAATAAATGAATTTTCACAATCTTTTTAAATTTGCCCAGTTAAGCCTTTTATCTTCCCAACACATATTTTTACTATCATAGGTTTCAACACTTCTTAGCAGATTCCACTTCAGGATGAACTAAATTTGTATTTCCTCAACAACTTCTAAAATATTTTGATCTGTAATTATTCCAGGCAGACTATTCATAGAGCCTGGTTGTCTAGTTTTTCAATCACTTCATAGTGAGCATTGACCCCTTGAATAAATGACTGAGCAGTATCATTTACATCTTACTATTTTTAAAAATCTGATTAAAACAATGCAAAATCAATTGATTTGCTTTTTAATTGACTATTCATGTTGTTCCAAATGTTTTCAACCATTCAACTATTCTTGTTGAAAATATCATATTCTTAAACAAGTTTATTTTCTCTGGACATATTTCTTTGGCTACTGCAATCATACAGTATCGGCTGCTGCAGTCACACACACAATATTCATTAGTGAATGTTTTTGATCATGTGGCTAACAAATGAGCCATTTGAAACTTTAACCATAGCTTCACTTTTAAGTTTCATTTATATGAAAAAATTGTGTTCTGATAAGCTATTATCTTGTAAATACTCTAATTTTTTCCTATCATTGCTTTCCTACAAGTTGGAAATACTGTGATGAGTGCTTACAATTCAAAAACAAACAATTTAGTTTAAAAATGGGAAAATATTGATAGACATTTCTCCAAAGAAGATACAAAAATGACTGATAAGCATATTTAATGGCTCTTGACATCATTAATCATTAATAAAATGTAAATCAAAGCCATAATGAGATATCACTTTATACTCTCCATGATGGCTTTGGTTTTCTGAAAAGATGAAAATAACAAATATTGGTAGGGATGTAGAGAAATTGGAACACTTGTACATTGCTGGTGGGAATGTAGGATAATGTAGCCACATTGGGCAATGATTTGACAATTTCTTAAAAAATTAAATGTAATTTTACTTGATGACCCAACAATTCTACTTTTAAGTATTCATGTCAAAGAAATGAAAATATATATTTACATAAAGACTTGCACATGGATATTTTTGGAAGCATATTCGCAATAGCTAAAAATTGGCTCAGGTTTGACACTAATACCTGGAAACCAAAATGTCACTATGCACTATCAATCATAATGGCGGCTTACACATCTCACGCTATATAAGAAGTCTTGCATCAGTCTGCCTCATGGTGAATACAATGTGACCACAGGCTCATCCTATACTTACTCCCCTGGTTTTCCCAATGTGTTGTGGGAATAGTTATACTTAAAAGCTGAGATAATCCCTAATTGGTTTCCTGAGATGTGGAATCAGGGCTGTCATAGTACATAGAAGTAAGTGGAAATCCCTTGAACTATTGCTTTTGCCAAGAAAATAAGACAACAGCAATATCACATCTCTTGGAGAATTAACAAACATTAAAGAGAGATGTGAGGATATTGATTCATTCCTATCATATCCCCACTAGAATCATGTTTTTGCCAGTGCAAAAAAACAGATGGATAATAATGATAAGTTATTGGAAGTGTAATCACATTCTTGTGCCAATCTCAGCTGTGGTTCCAGATGAAGTCATCTTTTTCTAACAAATTAATGTAAACCCTAGTACCTAATATGCAGCTATATACATCTATTGACCTAAATTATTCTTTAATTCCTATTTATATCAGAAAAATAATTAGAAGTAGCTTATCTTTATATGGAGAAAGCAACATATTACCTTCATTGCCTTAACTAATGGTTAAGGTAATGCTTCTCTTTGTCATAATATTATCAGGACAGTTAAACAGCTTAATATTTCACAAATACAAAGTTGTATATTATAGTATTTATGTTTTGCTAATTGCTCCTGGTGAATAGGAAGGAGCAAACAATCTAGATGCCTTGGCAAAACATATTGCAGATAGAAAGATGTATCCTTAAAAGTTTCTAGTTTCCTATAGTGTAAAAGTTCTAGGGATCCAGTGGTTTTAGGGATATTTGTATATTTTTCTAAAGTGAGGTGAAATTTGTTGAACTTTACACCATACACCACAAAAAGCCAGATGTTTGAGGTGATGCTTTAGAAAGTTGGAGACAATATATATCACATTCAAGCATATTGCTCATATTCACTTATTATGTATCCTAGAAGGCTGACTATTTTCAGTAATGCATGAGGCAAAACAAAGGGCTCTGCAGTAGGCCTAGGCTACAATACAAGTTCTTCTCTCACTTGGGCAGCATGACACAGAAGATCAGGTGCTATCAGTAAGCATTATTATCAAACATAGGTTCTAGGTAGAATCTCAGTCAAGCTCTAATAAAGAATATAGAAAAATGGCAACTAGAAATTTTGGAGGACACTTCTAATAGTTTCTTCTCAATGCAAAAGCTGCTTCTGCCCAATACCAGGAGCAAGTTGACACCAAACACATAATCTTAGGACATCAAGGTGTCGATCGTGAACTGTTATGTTATTTGATCAAATAAATAATAAAGTTAGATATCAATAGTAAAATTATTTTATGAAATTGAAATAGAATAAGTGACACTGGGCCCAATCAGGTCCAGAAGGTCAAGCAAAGCACACAACCAGTCGTTGAAACTTCCCATGTGTCTCCCACTATTAGTACCTCTCTCTCAAGCCACGTTGATGATATTTTAGAAATTTAACATGGAAATGGAGAACATAAAAAAGCAAATGCAAAATGAGAAGGCAGGGAGTAAGAAATTATTATTAGACCAAATTGAATTCAAGGTGAAATGTATTAATGAAAACAAAAAGACACTTAATAGTGATAAAAACATAATCCAAAGTAAAGATGTAAGTATCATGAGTCATTAAGATAGCCTCAGGAATTCATTAAGCATAGCTAAGAATTCTGAGGGACAACAGTATGAACATGACTGTATATATGGAACTTAAAAATCACTTCTTACTCTATGAAACATCACGTAGTAAAAAATATACATATGAAGTATTTAATTACTGCTGTTAGCACAGTTGATATATGTCACATTCTGAAAACACTATATATGTCTATTTTTAAGTCCTCAAAATTTATAAATAACAAAATAGACATTTACCAATCCCCAAAAAACATGAATAAATTGTTACATTTATAGATTAAATTTATAGTTAAAAATTCTGATCAGATACATAATATAAAATATAGTAAAAAATATAGCTGAGAGAAAAGAAGGAAACAAATTCAAAGTATCAAATATTTTCAAAAGCATTCTTAAAACACTTTTGGTTTAAAGTTGAAATCTGTAATTTAAATTCCAAAATACATGTGGTAGAGCTATTTCAACATGAGAAGGAAAACCATCCCTTAACGTAATTACTATTTCGTTACTAAATACAGATATATCATATGAAATGATTATTTCATTCCTAGAAGTTGGAAATATATATCTAACTGTATTAGTTTTGTGTAGCTTCTGTAACAAATTACAACAAAAGTGGCTTAAAACAATTGACATTTATCATTTTATGATACTATAGATCAGAAGTTTAGATGGGCTCAGCTAGGTAAAATTCTGCACAGGGTTTTACAAGGCCTAAATCAAGGTGTCAGCTGGCTTGCGTTTTTAACTGGAATGTCTGAGAGAAAATCTGCTTCCAGCTCTTCCCATTTATTGACTGAATTCGGCCCCATAGTTTGTAGGACTCACTATCAGCTGGAATTTCTTCTCACCTTCTAAATGTCAACTGCATTCTTTGCCTTGTAGCCAGCTATAATATACCAGCTTGAAAGACAGCTATAATATACCAAATTCTTCTTGTGCCTCAAATCTCTCTGACTTCCCCTTCTACCACATCTCTCTGGCTTTATATTCTTCCCTGAGCTGGGAAATAACTCTGTTTTTTTTTTTTTTTTAGACATTTTGCAGCATTTATTGGTTTATCAATGGCCTGTGGTTCATATACAAGAATTGTCAGGTAGGCATGTCATTTGTTCTTTTTTGTGCGCGTGTGTGTTAGAATTCTTCTTTTTTTTTTTTGTTTGACAAATTTACTGAAGTATAATTTATATTCCATGCCATTATTCCATTTTAAGTGAACAGTTAAATAATTTTTAGTAAAGTTACCAAGTTGTACAGCTATTCACATAAATCAGTTTTAGAAGATTTCCTTCCCCCTAATTAAGTATTATCCTGGATTCAGCCCATTATTCAAAGTAAGGTTACACAAGACTGGAAGAATGGGCTCCACATGTATTCGCCATTGAATTGGTACTGACTGATTAGCACTACGGTGCTCAAATGGTGGTGGTGTCCACCAGGGTTTGGGGGGCTGGGGGGTAGACTCACAGTTGAGGGATGTGGAGAGCATTGATGGGGAGGGGCATGCTTGAAATGATAACTCTGTTTTAAGTGCTCATCTAATTATGTTAGGCCCATACAGATAATCCAGGGTAATTTTCTAATTTTAATATAAACTGACAAGCAATCTTAATTCCATCTAAATAATCCCTTTTGCCATGTAATTTAGCATACTCATGAGTGCAATACTGGGGATAAGGGGTGGTAGAGATCGGGGGTCAAAATTCTGTCTACTACACTGGGCAAGACAGTATTTATTTATATCCTCTCAGCTCCAAAAGCTAGGCAAAAGTAGAGAAACTAAAAGGAGAAATAATAAAGAATATCTTAGCTACCTCAAAAAGCATGATATGACTTCTTCATAGATGAGAAATTGAAATACATGCAAATCAATGAGCACATCTGAAGGCATCAAGCATTCCGAACTACAGTTTTCCTCTATTAAGTAGCAGAGCCAACTAGAGTAGAGGAGATATAAACTGGTCTCCTTGATAAGGGGAACTGGAGCTAAGCTCACTAGCTAATATGGCTCCTTTTTTTTTTTTTTTGCTTTGAAAAGGAGGCTGGATAAAATAATCCTGAGATTGCTGTCTGGAGCTGTGACTTATAGCAACTTTCGTTCAGAGGACTAGGAAGATACAGATATTGCTTCCTGATGAACCCAGCTATCCCATGAAATCCAAATTGTCATTATGACACCCAATTCTAGAAGGGGTTTTAGGGACCAGGAGATGATAATGTCATTAACAATAATTTATTGTATGTTTCAAAATAACTAAAGGAGTGGATTTAGAATGTTTTTAACACAAAGAGATGATAGATATTTGAGGCAATGGATATCCCAATTACCCTCATTTAATCATTACACATTGTATGCTTATATCAAAATGCCACATGTAACTCATGAATATGTACAACTATTATGTATTCATAAAAATTAAAATTTTTTAAAAAGAAAAAAAATCTGTAGTTAGTGAGGGTTGACCTCATTGGAAAAACAAAAGAGATTTTTAAAAGACACATAGAAAGTCTACCCCCCTAAATTACAAAGAAAATGCAAAATTCCAAAACAAATGTAAACAAATGACACAAAGATGCCAAGATAACCCACAGGAGTGATTTGATTGAAAAAATATGTTAAACAGTGTAAAATACATTGTATGATCCAAATTTTTGAAATGAAAGATGATATGATTCTCTTAAAAATTAAATAAATTAAATAAATTGTGTAATAAAAAAGATAAAAATAAAAAACAACTTAAAAAATTATCAAAAAATCTTAGATATGATAAACATAGTTATAAAAATTCAATACAGGAGGTAACTCTAGTTTAAACAAGTATATTTTAAAAGACATTTCTGAGAAATTCACGTACAACTGTTGGCAACATTTAAATAAAATAAAAGAACATCTGGCAGAGAGGATAAATTGATAGACTATAATATATGTTTTATAGCATTTCTAGAATAAAGTATCAGAAAGAATATATTAAAAGCAATATATGAAAATGTAATGCCCAAGAAATCTTCAATTTTTAAGGCCTTGTGTTTTCAAATCAAATGTTCACTCTAATAATTAAAAAAAAAAAAAAAACCTAACCAAACACAGTACAACTTTATACTGAAGATACAAAAAACATAGATATGGACACTTTTATTTTAGCCCCATTAGACTTATTCTGATTTCTGATCTTAAGAATGATAAGATAATAAATTTACGTTGTTTTAAGCCATCAAAGCTTGAGGCAATTTGTTACAGCAGCAATAAGAAACTAAGATAGTAAAACTCCCCGTTCATTATATATGGGCTGTGAATTGCAATTTCCTTCCAAAAAGTACAGTAAGGAAATGGTGGGTGAGGGGTTGGAGTATAACTCCACAGTGAAGAAACCAGACAAATACTTCCTCAGCTTTGTGATCAAGCTTAACACAATTAATGATAAGTTATGTTGATAGCACTCACCTTTAATATAATAACAACACTTAACCTCTATGGTCTCTTTCCCAAAACCTGACTCTCCAATAAAATTATGAAAACAATTATCAGACAAGCCCAAATTGTAAGTAATTCTACAAAATACTAGATCAGTACTCCTCAAAAATCTAGGGTCTTCAAAAGTAAGGGAAGTCTGAGAAACTGTCCCAGAAAAGAGAAGGCTAAGGATACTTGACCAAAAAAATAGCATGTGATATTGTCATAGTAGCAGACTAGGAGACAAGGCTAGACTGGGTGCAAGGGCTTGAATATCAGGTGAAGGTATTAGAATAAACAGCTCCTAAGCAGAGGCTAACTATAGGGGCTGATAACCACAGACAAGAACCAGCTTCAACTAGTTTATCAGCTATCTCTGCCACCTTATGTGAACTTTGCATAATTACAATAACATTTACACTGTGGTTTTAAGATTTCTCCACCCTTGAAATCACTATGACAGTTCCAAAACAACCATATGAAGTATGCAAATGAGAGGGAACATAATTCTAGGAATTACTACCCAATCATGGCCTTGAGTATTTCTCCCATCATTAGTAAGACTACAAAAGATCAAAACCACTTCTTCTCAGTGCAGCTACTCTCTTAAGCCTGTCTGCTCTCCTCCTGAGAGTGTACTTTCATTTTCAATAAAGCTTTCTCTTGCTTGGTTTACATGGTATGTGCTAAAATCCTTTTCCTAACACCAGAACTTGCAAAAATCTCTATTTGGAGGCTGGTGACAGTATTTGGATTGGATGCTGAAACAAGAAAATTACATTAGGTGAAAACCAAAAAAACACACAAAAAAACAAAACAAAAGATCCACAAACATCTGAATAAAGTATGGGCTTTACTTAACAATAATGAATCAATACTGATTCATTTGTTATAACAAATGTGTCAATTAATGTAAGATGTTAACTATAGGGAAAACTGGATGTGGGGTATATATGTACTCTCCTTGTTATCTTTGCAACTTTTCTACAAATCTAAACTATTCTGAGATAAAATGTTTATATATATATACGTGGCTTATGAGAGACATACCTAAAACAAAATAAATAAGAAATTTGTTCAATTATATGTCATGCAACAACTAGCTAAATATAATCAGTATAGGAATAATTACATCAAATTTTGAAAAGTAAAGGGTAAGCAACACTCATGTACATATATATTTATAAAATAAATCATAACCTAGATATTTACATAATTGAAGTCAATATGAACTTTAAAAATATGAGCATAATGACCAGGCATGGTGGCTTACCTCTATAATCCCACCACTTTGAAAGGCTGAGTCAGGAGGATCACTTGAAGCCAGGAGTTTCAGACTACAGTGAGCTATGTTCATGCCACTGCACTCCAGTTGGACAACAGAGCAAGACCCTGTCTTTCAAAAATAAAACAAATAAAAATAAAAATTTAAATAAAAAGAAAAGTGCAATGCTAACAATTAAAATGAAAAAACAACCAAATCTCCAAATTAGGTAGCTGTTAGCACAGTAATGCTACATAATGCTACATGAAATCCAACAACAAAGTCACAGTGGCATGTAACAATAAGCACCTGTTTCTCTTACAGATGTAGGTTGGTCAGACATCAGCTGATTATGGTGGGATTTGGTTGAGTAGCTCGGTTACAAGCTGCAATTACAGCTGGGCTTGCATTCTGAAAATGGCCCACTCTAGTGTTCTCTACAAGTGATCATTCTAGGTCTAGCAGCTACATGGAAGAAGCATTCTTCATTGATGGCTGAATGTTAAAGGGCAAGCCCAATTGTCCAGGCTTGTTACAAGCTCCTACTCATACAATGTTTGCTAACATCACAAGTCAAGTAAGTGAACAGTCAAGAAAGTTCACTCTGCCTCTACAAAAGGACCTATGGTTACAAAGGCATGGAAATAGAAAATGGCAAATATTCAATTTTCCACACCCTCCATCATAGTAATAGATTTTTAACTTACCTCTCTCTGAAATGCATAATATAGACTTATGAAAACATACCAAAGACAAAGGAATTTTGAAAACCACAGGTATCAAACTTGACTTATTAGAACTTATATAAAACACAGTATCGAATAACTAGTACATTGTACTTGAACATTGAAGATAGAGTTTTTATAAGTGGGCCATTTATTGAGATATAGAATTTCTCAGCAAATGTTAAATAATCAAGTATTTACAGGCCATACTAATTACAAAGCAATTAAACTATGTGACAATAAGAAACAGAAATGTAAAAACGTCCAACAAAAGAGCTTCAAGAAACTAAAAGCTGATTTTTTGAAAATCTAGTAAAAAGGTTAAATCACAAGCAAGATATTTAAGGTAAAAAGAAAAAAGTACAAAAATATTAAGAAGGTAAAAAGCAACAGCTTTAGAGAAAAAATAATATTTTAAACATATGATTAAAATAAATTACTTTATTCCAATAAATTTCAAAAAACAGGCAAAATATTTTTCCAGACAAATAAAAATTAACAAAATGTTTAAAAATGATATATAAAATATAAATAAATAAAAAATTAACACTAATAAAAACAGTGCCCTCATCATTTAATTGAGGACAATGCAAATAATAATTTAATTCATATGGTTCCATGAAGATGAAGAAGATAATTTATAAAAACTCTTAGTATAGTATAGGTACAAAACGAGTGATTTTTTTTTTGTTTCAGAATATTATGGGAGTATGAATATTTTGGTTACATGTAATGCCTTTGCCTCACCCAAGCCAGGGCTAGAGGTGTGCCCTTCCCCCATTCAGTGCACTCCGTTTCTATTAGTTCTAAGTGCTTTTAAAAATATTATCATAATTATTTATTGCCATAGTGGGATAGGCCTTAACATTTGATATTCAAAAGTTCTAATTTTTTCCACCTGCATTCCTCCCTCCTAGGCCAAAGGCAGTAGGAAGAGGTCCTGTAAGTCTCAATCCTGTTGGTCTTAGGTTCCACTCAACCTACCGTGTCCAGAGACTTCACCTCATGTTTTTAGGAATCAAATCAAAATGATGTATCGTCTTCTCTTTCACATTTGTCTCTATACATATTTAATCTTCTCCAGGAAATGAGTGGCAAGTATGACTGTTATGTACAATTCAGGGATTCGTCAGTTCTGTGCCATAACATGCCAATATTATCAAAATTGCACACTGGTTTCTCACAGCAGAAGTGCATTGCTATGGGTACATACACAGCCAGAGCCACTAGGCTGGAGTAAAACAAAGGGCTTATCATGGAGCTAAGAGGTAGAGTGAGTGTGTTTCTCTGAAGGCTTCCTACAATGTATTTTTTCCGGGGGAAAAAAAGATCATTATCCAATTGTTTGGTAAACAGAGCCACCAGCACGTGACAGTCTAAAGAAAGTTAGAACACGATGCTATTTAAGAAACAGTCCAGAGATTGTGAAATAAAAATAGTTATATGTAGAGCATACTCATTTAATGTTTGTAAACTATAATTTTATTTAAAATAATTATTTTATGTTAAATATATGTTATATATACATATTTAACAAAATATGTTACATTTTATAAATTAATTTGGAATATTTGAGTCTCTTAAGTGCACAGTTAATACATGTTTGCTCTCCTGAACTGAAGCCTCAACAGTGATTTAATGCAGAATAGAAACAACGACTGTCTTCTAGAAAGAACATAAACAATTATGGTCAGCTAGGAGATGACGGATCACACAAGTATGTTTTTAGTCCTTCACAAATATGCCTAACAGAAGGAATCAAACATTGTCTTCTGGAATAATCACTCTTTATTGAGTAATCAATGAAGGTGACAGTTTAAGCACCCCTGGTTATCTGCAATTTATTGATTTATTAGAAAAATTTCTTACTGGTACAATCATTTCAGAAAGAAAGCCTCAATTTGTCCATGTTCTAAAATCCCAAGGGTACTACAGTTGTACTATATTTTATCTTAGCATGCTCAATTGCCACAACAATTACTCAGAGCTACATTTTTCAATCCAATATGATAAACAGCCATGAGTCAAACTGATTTTTAGTTGATTTTACCCTTATCTAGAGATAAGACAGACACATTTGGTTTTAAGATCACTTATGTGAGTGAACATAATAATGAAGCAGGAAGTTGATTCCAATCCACTTTAAAGCCCTAACCAGTAGAGAGTTTTGTCAAGGCATCTAAAATGTTATTTACTGTTTGTATAAAGCTAAGCTATAAAGCATGTAACAGATAAAAATCATTAAGCAGAAATACAGTTCCTAAGAAAAAAGTTTAAATGAAGCTAAAGTACAGTGAAAGAAAAGTCTTAAAAGCTATGAATCTATAAAACTCGTTTCTTTAATTTATGAATACAAATACAGTGGGAGGCATGTTTGTTTCATGTTATTCTATGATCATCATTATCATGGTATTCTTGCTAAGAATATTTGTGAGTAGCTGCAGTATATTTGTCTTTTTAGTATAATATAAAGGTGTCATTTTGATCTTGGGAGATGTGGTATAAAATTTCTGTAGACATTTCAGTCAAGTGATATGAAATTTGTAATTCATGTGATCACACTTTCACACAGAAAAGATAGGCAGTTCAAACTCTTGACACAAAGATCCAAAGATGAAAAATCAACTCAGGATATGTTCATGTATAGTAAACATTTATTCCATTGTCATTTACAGTTGAAAGACAGAGATCCAGAGAACAGTAGGTACACTAGAGAGTTCTGACACTATATCCAATCAATTTTGTTAGAAATGTAACATGTTATTTTAATTAGATCAGGAATTGCTTCTGCAATGAACCAGCATACAGATTGGTATTACCTTATACAGTTCTCTACATTGTAAAATCTAGCAAAACACGGAAGTGTAAAAGACAATTTATGAACCACCATTAGAAGAGGAGCATATAGAAGTAATTATGTCCAAGCACACTTGTGTTTTGAGATTTCATGACAAAGCTTTCTACAAAGGAGGATGTTTTATGAAACTAACAACCCCCACATAATAGCAAGGCTGTTCATTGTTCTTTGAGAAATACAGCTAAGAAGACTGTTAACTATTTTTTTAACATTTGAAAAAGGTAAAAAAAGTCTTAATCTATCAATAAAGATGTGTCTATTATCCATATACAAAAAACAAGAAATATTTGAAGTTCTAAAAACAATCTATTTCTACCAAAAATTCTTCATAATATTTAGTAATGTGAGCAATTTATTTTTCACATTTAAAAATACTGAACATCTAATCTTTTAGAAATTTAGAAGATATACTATAGATAAGAAATATTTTTATTATTGTAAAGATATTTTGCAGAAAGACAATATCAAAGAAGCTATGTGTCTAAAAACAACAGATGCGAGATATTTCTCAATTATTATCTGAATCAATGATGTCTAGGATTAAGAATTGTATTTGAACCATATTTTGCATTTACTTGTACAACAAAACTATGCCAGTGGATCATAATTAGATATCTGATCATAATTAGATCAGAATTTTTCATATCCACAGTCTCAGAACTACAGGTGTCCATTCATTATACCCTGTTTTTCAATAGCACAAGTTCATGATTGAAATGGAAATGTGGAGTTATTGGATCTCAACATTGCAAGATAGGAGCTAGATACCAGACAAGAAAATATTTCAATGTCGCATCAGGGTTCAGCTGCTATACTAAATGGCTTTGGACAATGCTTCAGTGAATGCTATAATAGCATTAGACGTTAGGTGTAATACTGCATCATATGGGGCTGACTTAGTCCAATAAAATTTGAGAGAATGATATAGAGCATACTACAGGCAATGGAGATCATTTTCATATAGAACCCCAACACTGGTTCTTATCAGTTATCTTTATAAGCACATCATAAAATTAATCCATACCAACTTGATGTTTATCATGCTCCTTGATTAAGGACTAAGTTAAATTTCTCTTAAAATTCAAACTATGATCATTTTATGTCCGTTTCAATCAATGTAATTTTATGGATTTCAAGATTTTCTTTTCATATGTCAAGAAATATTTTCTATTCATAATTTTTGTTGAATGAATAAAGAACAGTTGAATGATCAAATAATAGGAGTGTAAGTATTATCATTGTGTTATTCATTTCATCTTCATGGTTCTAGGCTATAAAATCTATGAGTTATTCTCAGTAGATAGTGACCCACCTAGCTTTTAAGGAACAGCAGCATGAGAAATTCTGCAATCTGGCTATGTGATAAAATTGACTATTTTTTTCTTCATTGACAAGATTGCTTCATTGCTATGTAGAAACAGACTTATTTTCTCAGGGTAAACTGTTCCAGCATTTGAATTTTTCTTATATACTTACATGCTATTTGCTTCAAATTCTTTAAACACTAACTCTCTACTGTTGTAAGGCTCTTACCATTTTATTAATAACGTCTTTATTTGTGTACCCACCACCTTCTTTTCAAAATTGTAAGCCTGTCAAACATAGCATCAATATTTGTTTTATTGTTTTTTTCCAACAGTCTTACACCACCTTGAAAAAGGTAGAGGGAAGAAAGAAGGATATTTTCTTACACATTTGTCAGTCCATGAAATTTTTTCTACATTTAATCTCATTGTAGTGGGAACGAATATCTTCTCATAGGAGATACACAATACTATCATGCTATACCCAGAGTAATTCATTAGATACACAAAGAATAGAGTCTTTACTTTTCAGTAAAAGTAGATTTTACTTTGCCCTTTATATTTGGCCTACACTTGCCATGCTTCAGAGAAAGTTTCCAGAAAAAATAATGTCAGAATACAGTGCATTTGAAAAGTAATAGTAACCATGTTTAGTTGAGTATAGGAAAACTATGCCAAAAATAAATGTGTACCTTCTTTTAAATAAATGCTATTATTTCTAAGAACAGATACTGGAATGCAGTCAAGTTTAGTTTTTTTTTTTTCATTTTCTTATATGTTTTAAATTAATTTCTAATAAAGAAATCTGTACTTTTGTGCCAAATTTCATTTTAAGAACAAAAGAAAGTAATTCTGTTTCTAAATGTTTTAGCAGAGGAAGCAGGTTATTTCATCCTTGTCACTTAAGCTAAAATAGTTGAACCACTATAGTATAATGAATACTTTTCTTCCAGGCTATTTAAAAGATCTTCTCAGTATATAGAAAAATAATTACGAATGCAGACAAGTTTCTGAAAAATTCTCTTTAAAGGGACGATAGCACCTGTTTCTTTCTCCTTTCTCTGTAGTCACAAGAACAAAAGCATGGTTAAAAGAGAAGAAGACTGTATTATAAGAAACGTATCTAGCAGGACAAAAAATGAAAAAAATTGGGTTTGCACATGATGTGAATGAGGTTTAGAAGAATAGATGCCAACCGAACTGAGCCTTATTAAAAAAATGTTTCTGCAAAAAAAAAAAAAAAAAAAAGGAAAAGAAATCAGATTCTGAAGTCACAAATTTTTATTGCCAGGCAGGACTGCTTTTCAGAAGCCTACATCTGTTGTAAACAGACCAGACGGATATACACAGAAATAGAAAGCTTCAAAGAAAGGGTGTGATTCACATGCCTTGCTTTAATAGCAGTATGAAGCTTTCTTTTGAAGTGGATCAGTCTTCAAAGCAGGTGTCCTAAAGGTGCCATCAGGCTGCTGAAAGTCAGCCAGGATTTGAGAGCTTGCCAGCTTGAAGGCCATTAATTGACAAGCTGTGAAAGTCCAGCATCACAGGAAAAGAAATTACACAAAGGGGTGAGCCTTGATTCCTCGCACCTCACCTAGAGAAACAGTAGAGGGAGCTGCCAATCTTTCAAGACTGAGGTGTATGCAGTGTGCAACTTCAATGTTCAGCCTCTAAATAAGATTTCACTGGGTAGAAATCACTATAATGTCTTTAATTGCCTTATGGCACTTGATTTATATTATTTTCCCAAAGTATCACACAGATTATTTTATAGAAAAAAATTAAAAAGGAAACCAAATAGCTTATTCTTGCTGACAGTTCCTAGGTGCTAAATTTGTGTAGTGGCCAAAATATTAATAGGACACTGTGGCTGTCTGATAAGGGCAAAGGGCAGAGTTATGCTCATCCTAACCGCAGACATTGCAGGTCTATTCAAATTCCTCCTTGTCTTTTAGGATTATTTTTTGTGTAAGTAAATTTAAATTTCTCCTTCTCCCTTTCTGAGAATGTGCCTCAGGGTTGCAGCAGCATTTGAAAGTGGGGCCACTGAGCGACTGTGATTTTGTTACAGGTTATTTTTTTAAAAAAACACAGCAATATGATCATTACATAGCACCAGAAATATTTATTCAGTGTCACCACAACTTGAGATGAGGTGCACATCATCACTCTCTTCACTTGACTGCTAATTGCCCCAGGCAATCCTTTTGAAAATGCAACAGAGTGGTAAACTGCAAAACAGCAGAAAACCTGGCGATGTTAAATGGTGAGAGCACCTCATAAGAATGTAAAATTGGTTATTAGAAAATTCATTCTGTCTCCTACAGAGCAATTAAACATAGTGTGTTGACATTAAGGAGCATCTCATTGTATTTGCTGAGTGAGAAGCTATCCTGGTAGATCACTGCTTCATTGCTCTGATTTCTTTTCCATACACAGTTTCCAATTTAACAGGCCTAGCTTAGAAGAAGATTTGGGAAAATGATCATTCCTTATTTCTACTACCAGAATCTTGGTTTTTGTTCAAAAATATTACCTATTTCTCTTCTTTGTTACATTGAAGTTGGGCCAGGAATGGTAAAGACGTGAGATCATTCACATTTATAACCACATTCGTAGAAAATAAAATATTGAATATTTTATAAAAATCATCAGAATCTGAAAAGCTTTATGTGTAGCCATTTAAATAAGAGGTATACCTGCCAGCCCTACACACAAGGTGTACACTTACACAATACTTGGGATAATGGTGCCGTATTGTTTAAAGACATATATTCCTAATTTGAAGATATCAACGTAACCTACTTTTAAATGTTGTATTATTTCTAGAATGAATATAAGCAATTACAAACTGAAATATTTTCAAATCATAATTTAAGATTGTTTTTCAAGCAAAAGCTATCTGTGATGTCTTTTGGGTCACAGGACATTAAAAAATCATAGTTAAATGGTGAAAGATTTACATGATCTGAAGAGAAACTGGAATATATAAAATCATAGTTAATCTGGTTTTAAATCTACTTGAATTATTCTTTTTCAGATAGTATGTTTAACTTTACATTTTGAAATGAATTTGAATTTAAAGAAGATGTGCAAGGATAGTACAAAGGCTATTCATATTCCTTTCAAAATCACATAACCACAGTATACTTATCAAACTTAAGATATTAACATTGGAGAAATACTATTAACTAAACTACAGAACTTATCCACACTTCCCAGTTTTACCAGTAATGTTTTCTTTCTCTTTCAAGATACCATCTAGGATATCATTTTGCTTTGAGTTATCATGTCACCTTAGTCTCCTCTACTCTAACAGTTTCTAAGTCTTTCTTTTTCTTTTATGACTTTGATGTTTTTGAAGAGTACTGCTAAGTTACTTTGCAGAATGTGGACATATCTGTTATTTTCTGATGAATAGAATGAGTTAATGAATTTTAGGGAAGAATACCACAGAGATTATGTGCCTTTCTCATCAGCCAGGTTTCTCCACTGAATGCTTACTACATTCTCTATTAGTTCAAAGTCAGTCTGTAAATCCAGCTACATGCAAGTGGTAATTTGATTATGATATTCCTTGGTGCAGTTTTTCATGATTTTTGTGCTTTGAGTTCTTTGATTTTCTTGGTTCTGGAAAAAGGTGGTCATTATTTCTGTAAGTACTTTTCTTCATTCTCTCCAATTACAACTATATTAGGTTGCCTGAAGTTGTTCCATGGTTCACTGATTTCTGTGTGTGTGTATGTGTATTTATTATATATTATATTTCTATTTTACATGTAAAGATATACACATTATTTTCTCTTTGTTTTTAGATAGTTCATATTTCTATTATTTCACTTCACAAATCTATTATATTATTTAATCTGCTATTAATCTCATCTAGTTTATTTTTCTTCTCAGACATTGTACTTTTCACCCTTAGATGCCTTAATATATGTATTTTCAAGTTATAGTATCTCTTTTTAATATTCTTGTTGGCTAATTCTATAATAATACCTGTGTCAGTTGTGGGTTGGTGTCAATTGATTGATTTTTCTTGCAATAATAGATCATATAAGCTTACTTCTTTACACATCTGACACTTGTTGATTGGATGCCCAATATTGTACATTTTACATGTTGAGTGGGATAATTTTGTATTCCTACACTTATCTTTGAACTTTGTTCTAGAGCACAATTAAATTACTAGAAAACTATTTTACACCATAAGTTCTTGCTTTAAGGATTTTTGAGACAGGACCAAAGGTACCATTCCCTTCTAAGTATTTTTCTCAATGTCCTGTGAATTATGATATTTTCCACAATGGTTGATAGAAATAAACAAATAGAAATCTTTAAAAACAGATAATTTTTTGAAGTTCTGTATGAATAATCAGGTACTATTTCCTTTTACCCTTTTGTGTGATTTTCTTCTTGGCCATGGATACTTTCCTCCCATGTGCATTTGATGATCAATATTCATATTAATATTCTAGGGGAACCCTCTTTAGATCTCTTGAATTTTATCTCTGTGTAGCCTCCTTTCCACTACCCTGGCCTGTAAATTCTAGCTGCTTTCTCTTTCATGGGCTCTCAGATGTTTCATTCTATTTCAGTGTGTTCACTTCATCTGCCCAGGTTCCCTCTAATTGCACGGTTTGAAAACACTTTTAGGGAAGAAAACTGTAGCAAACATAGTGCTCAGCTTATTTGTTTCCCATCTCTCTGAGTCATTGTGTTTTGTTTCATAAGTCCCAGTTTCTATAAAGATAATTTTTTTCCTAGTTTTTTGATTATTTCAAGTAGATAGATAAATCCAGTCCTGTTATCCAAAATGATCAAGGTAGAATTCCTTTAGTTCTTCTTGATTCCATATTGGATTCACCTAAGCACGCATTTAAAGCCTATTATAACTCTCTCCACTTGTCCTAATTTGAATGTATCTCTATCACCTTTCTCTTAAGTTCCAAGTTCACTTTACCCGCTCCTAATCTACGCTGCCTTGTAGATATCAAAAGCAGTTTGTCATAATATATATAAATCTGAAAAAATTTCCACATAACCAGTTTAAAATATTGAAACCATATAAAATCTATTGTCTGCTCATACTTGAATTAAACTAGAAATTAGTGAATAATGACATCTAGTAAATCACAAATTATTTGAAAAAAATACAACAGTCTTCTAAATAATATATTAGTCAAACAACGCATTGGTCAAGATTTCTAACTTCATTTAGAAATAACACATTATTTGATTTGAACAAAATAAAAGCACATCATATAAAAATTTGTGGTATGTTACCAAAGCAGTACCAAGAAGGAAAGCATTTGTGTAAATCAGCACAGGCTGCTATGATGAAAATGCCATAGCCTGGGTGACTGAAACCATATAAATTGATTTCTCTTAGTTCTGGAGGCTGGAAAATCAGAAATCAGCATGTCAGCATGGTCAAGTTCTAATGAGAAACTTCTTCCTGGTTTTCAGATGGCCATTTTCTTGCTGTATCCCCACATGACAGGCAGAAGAGGAAAAGAAATCAAGATCTCTGATGTCTCTTCTTATATAACGGCACTAATCTCATCATGAGGGCTTAACCTTCCTGGCCTAATTATCTCCCAAGGGCTCCATCTCCAAATATTATCATATTGGGAATTAGTGTTTCAATATTCTAGTCCATTGCAGCGTTACATTATTATATTAGAAAAGAAGAAAGGTCACAAATCAAGAATCTAATTCTACCCTATGACAGTAGAAGAATATGAATAAATTAATATCAAAGCAAGCAGGAAGAAAAAATAAGGACCAGAATAAAAAATCAATGAAATGTAACAAAAGAAAAACTATAGGGAAAACCAACAGAAGAAAAATCTGGTTTCCAGAAAAAAAAAATCAATAAAATTGACAAAGCTCTTCCAAGAATGACCACAAAAATAAACAGAGAGTTAGAAAAAGAGTCAAATATACTAAAGCAATAAAAGAAAAACATCACTGTAGACCCAAGGTAAATAAAAAGAAAACAAAGGCATATCTCAAGTAAATCTGTGTCCATAAATAAGACAACTTATATAAATGGACAAATTTTTGAAAGATATAAAATTTTTAAAAGTTACATAGAATTAAACACAATAGTACTATATCTAGAAAAAAATTAAATTTGAAAATAAAATGTTACAACAAAGAAAACTTCAGACCTAGATAAAGTCACATAAAAATTCCAAAAATTATACACAGAAGAAATAATTTCTATTTTACACAAATCACTTTCCACAAAATAGAAGATGAGGGTCAAGCTTCTAAACTTTTTTATGAGACCAATATAATCTTCACACTAAAACTAGATAAGCGATTACAAGAAAATGAAGTTTATACCAATATTTGTTATTTATACAGATAAATTATTTTGAAGAAAATATTAGTAAATCCAAACCAGCAACATATAAAAAGATTACTAAAACAGTATCCTTGGGAAAGCAAGGATAAATAGATGCAAAGTGATTAAACATACAAAAATCAATTAATGTAATTCATTATATGAAAATATTGAAGACTAAAAGTTACATGTTTATCTGAGCAGATGTAGAAACAGTATTCAACACATCCAACATTCATTCTTGATTAAAAATTCTTAACACATTAATATTAGAAAGGAACCAAACTTGATAAAAGGCATCTACAGAAAACTTACAGAAAGCACCATATATAACAATAGAATATTGAATGTTTCCCCCTAAAAACAGAAAAAAGAAATCTCTGCTCACAACTTCTGTTCAGAACTATGCTGAAAGTCATGGCTATTGCAATATGGCATGGAAAAGACATAAAAGACATACAGATTTGGAAAAAAGGAAACAAAATTGACTGCAAACATAAACAAAGAAATTGTACACATAGTAGATCCTAAGAAATCCCCTCAAAAATATTAAAAGTAATAAGCAAGTTGATAAATGTGACAATATACAATGTTAGTAGAATCAAATGGCTAGCCTTTATATATACTAGCAATGACTAATTGGACACTTTTAAAATTTATAAAGACAGTACTACTTACAATAGCATCTAAAAACTTGAACTTGTAGTTTTAAAGCTAAGAAAATACACGCAGGATAATGCCTAAAACTATCACACTCTATTAAAGAAAATAAAAGTGGACTTAAACAAGTGGAGAGTTATATCATGTATTTGGATTACAAAATATATGGTACTTAAAATGTTAACTATCTTAATATTTTAAATATAGATTCAGTGTAATCCAGGGAAAATCCTAGTAGGCCTTTTTTGATAGATACTGACAAACTCATTTTTAAAATTACATAAAAAGACAAAGGAACTGGATTAGCCATAAAAATTCTGGAAAAACAAGTGTGAAATGAGAAGACTTCAACTCTCAGACTTCAAGACTAAATATAAATCTACAGTAATCAACAGAGTTTGATATTGGAGAAAATAATGGATATGGAAACATATGGATCACTGGGACAGAATAGGAGAATTCCATCAATACCTAAATGGTCAATTGAAGTTTGGCAATTCAATAGATTAATCATAGTCTTTAAAAGAAATGTTGCTGGAACATCTAAACACCTATATGTAAAAAATTAACCTTATGCCATATCTCTTACACAAAAATTGACATAAAATCAAAAATGTAAATATAGAACTTAAAACTATAGAACTTACAGAAGAAAATATAGAAGAAACATTTTTACCATATGAGGAAAGAGTTCTTAGATGCTATACCAAAAGCATACTGTAGTATCTAAGAAAATATTTTTATAATTTAGACTTCTTGAAATTTAAATTATGCTCTGTAAAAAGGCACTGGAAATATCATGGGAGCAAATATGGGAGAATATATTTGCAAGTTATGCTTCTGATAAAGAACTTCAATCCAGAAATAATAAGATCACTTAAAGGGGGCAAGATGTTTGAAAAGCCACTTCACTAAAGTAGTTATATGTGGCTGCTAAGCACATATAAAGATTTTCAACATCATTAGTCAACAGAGCAATGTAAATTACAACCACAATGGAATATCCAAATGCTGGTAAGGATTCAAAGTAAATTGTATTCTAATATATTCCTAGTATAATACAAAATGTTATAATCACTTTGAAAAATATATTGGGCATTTCTTAGCTATTCAAACAGGTGCTTATTATATGATTGAGTAATCCCATTCCTGGCTATTTACCAAAAGGATATGCAAACTTATCCATCCACAAATACTTGTATGTAAATGCTTATAATGCTTTATTCATAATAGCCAATAACTGGAAATAATCCAAATGTTCTTCAGCTAATGAATGGGTGTGCAATCTATGATACATTATACAATGGACTACTACTTAGCAATAAAAAAATCCTACTAATACATGTAACACATGGATGAGTCTAAAATATATTATGCTAAGTGGAGGAAGCCTGATTCAAAAGCAAATACTCAATTTATATGATATTTTGTAAAAGACAAATTATATGAACAGAAATAGACAAATCATTGCCAATGATTGCTCATGTATATGGAGAAATTATATCCATATATAATAAAAGGGCCTCAAGACAGAATTTCTTTGATATGACTTAATTCTTTTTTATCTTAAATGTGGTTTGGTTACACAATTGTATGTGTCTGTCAAAACTCATGGAAATGTACACTGACGTAAGTGACTTTTACTTTCTGAAAATAAGAATTGAATTATAAAATGCATTGAAAGAACATGATAAAAACTATATTTCATCTGCCAGAAGGATGTGGCTAAGAAAAAAAGAAGATTAAAAAAACCATATTTCAAATTTAAATTTTTAGATGAACCAGTTTACAATGTAGTTTGTAGTTCCTCATTTATATTGTCTTATTAGAGGTCTATTATAAAGAAAAACATGTAAATATATGAGACGGTGCAAATTATGTTCTATATCAAAAAGAATAAAACAAAAAGCAATTCAGAACGAACAAAAAAATTATCACACCTACTCACGCTGCCCTTGAGCATGAATCCTGTTGGTAAAGTAGCGTATTTTTTCCCTTCTACTTGCCCAAACTCTAAGGCTAAGTTCAAGTCTCAACTTCTTAAGTTTCTCCAAAATACATAGAGTTCTGTCCTTAATGTATTACTTCTATTATACTCCCTAGCACTCTTTTGGAATGGACCCAGGTTAATTCCAATTTGAAAATATTTTTTAACTTTCTACCTTTTATTCAGTCAAGCTCTATTTTGTATCACCAGAGGTAGAACAAGGCCTGGCATAGAGTAGATGCTCAAAATATATGTTGAATAAGGGAATAAAAATGTTAATAAATGATATTTGCTTTAATTGCTAATTTGCATGAGGCTAATTAAATTAAGCATTTCTGGCAACTGGTTTTAAAAGAGAGATGCAATGATCCAAGTGGAAAATCCATTAACCCCTCTTCATCATGTCTCATCATTTTATCTTAGAGGCAGCACTTTGCTCTAGAGCACAGTTATAATGGATTGCTATGGAAACAGTGGGATTGACTCCTTTCCCATAGTTATTCTTTTGGGTTCAGTAAAGAATCCCCTGTTATAAACAGAAATTCCATATCATAATGGCCCAGGATGTTGTCACAGGATGTTTGCTTTTGGTTATCTAATATGAGGGACAATTTCACAATGCCTATTTTCATCTTTTTTAAATAACTAAGTTTGACATTTTACTTTGGTAACACTTTGCAATTTCAATTCTATCTAAATATTTTGAATTATTTTCTATAGTGACACACCTCATTTATGTGATGAGATTCCTTCCTTCCAATCACTGTCTTGGTGGAATAGATTTACATTTCTTTAGCAGGCACATTTCAGTAATGGTCTATAAGAACTATTTAATTCAGAAAATATTCAGCATTTAGCTTGATAAAACAATGAAATATAATAATTTTAAATCAAAATATCAGGTTTTTGAATTCAGAGCTGGCGCCAAGGTAGTTGAAGTTGGCAGCTATTTAACTTTGCTAATAATCAGTTCCTTCTGTATAATGGGGACAATAATAATAACTATGTTATACGTTTACTTCAGGATTAAAATCAATAACAAAAACTCTTGCTAGTAGTTAGTAGTAGAAAGAATGACAACAGTTTTATTATTATCACTGTCATCATTATCATGATGTTTAATAATGTTAACATAGTTTAATATTTAATACTTCAAAATTCCATAAAATAGTTGTGTCACACCTCCATTGTAGAAAAATATTAGGTAGAGGTTGTTAGCCTAAAGAGGAGATTTCTTTGAATTAGGTCTAATAGTAACTAGATGGTAAAATATTCATTCCCTTAAGTATTGAATTCTTGATACCAGGCTTTATTTCATGTCCAGATGACTCAAAAAATTAATTTATGATAACAAAAGTAACGGCTTATATTGCATAATATATGTCTTTAGCTGGAGAATGGATTTCTCCAGTAAACTCTTCAACAGATCCCTGGGTTATTTCTTACATTTCCACTAATGACTGAGCTCACCATATGTCTGCTAAATTAACAGCACTCTAATAGAGTTTCTGACTTTTCCAAGGTAAATGGTGATAACTTACACTGTAATGTCTCTGTTTTCACCCTGTGCTGAAGGCAACACAGATCTTATTAAGATCAGAACTACAAACAGAGAAAGAATAATCAAGGACTAGAACAAAAAATATATATATCTCCCATTCTAATCTCTTCTGTTTTGCTTTGGCTTCAACAAATGAGGTTCAATGCATTCAACTTCATTCTGCCACTGGCATTGACTTGTATTCTGAGTTTTGTTATAGTGATGACCTCCAACTAAAATATGTTTGGTAAAGATCATTTTACTTTTATTATTTTTCATTAATGCATTTGTTTGGCTATAAAAAATACCTTAAAATTATCATTGGAAAAAATTAAAATGTTTATTAACATGGCAACCAGGTTAAATGTACTTTCCATACTTATGTTTTGAATAATTTATTTACTCATTCAATGGATGAATGTCTTCAGAAATAATGTATCACTTTGCTCAATGGTTTTAACAGTCTTTCATATATTGAAAAAGTAAAAAAAGGCAGGCATTCAGCACTGACGCTTATATTATGGGAATATTCAATATGTTCTTTACATATGAGGTTCAAAAGAATTTATTTCAATTATAACAACAGCATGTAATGCTAAGACTCACCACATTACGTTATGGTATCAGTGTATGCAATTGTAAATATAAATGCAGTTACGACTCCCACAATTAGAAAAACATATGTTGGAATCCAAATAATCATAATAAAAATATTATATTTGAATTTGAGAGTGGTAAATTGGTAATATCTTGCTTGTTTTTTCCAATAAACTCAATTGATGTTTCTTCCTACCCATCTATTGACACTTAAATCTTAAACCATTTAAGTGTATGCATTAATATATGGGTTTGTATGCACACGCACTTGTGCATACACACACGTACAAACAAGCTCTCGGTTATCTATTCCTGCAAAGAAACTACCTCAAAACACAGGGACTTAAAACAATGTCCGCTTATTTGCTCATGATTGTATTGGTTGCTCATTTGGACTGGGTTCAGCTGAGCCATTCTGCTGATTTCACTTGTAGTCACTCACATACTCACATGAATATAGTCATTTGGATGGTTGATCTAAGATGACATCACATGTTTATCAGTCATGCTGGCTGGGACTTTTGCTGTAAGATCTCTCATCTTCACAGCACCTAGTGTGAGTTTCTTTTCATTTCAATTTCAGAACATCAAGCTAGGTTAAGCAGGAGATGCAATACCTCTTGGATAATGTCACATCTGCCATATTCTGTTAGTCAAAACAAACTAACCACAAGGCCAACAAAGATTCAAGGGGGTGGAGAAATAGACTCCACCTCTTGATTCGGACAGTAGCGTGGTCACATTGCAAAGAGGCATATGTACAAAGATAAGAAATGTTAATATTATAACCACCATGTTTGCAAAAAACCTACCACGTTTGCTGTAAGTTTTCTATTTATTCTAGCAATGTCATGAAAATTCATGGAACAATGGTGGCTACACAGGCAGGGTCATAACAATGTGCAGCTTTCCTTTCCTAGATGACTACCTAAAGACAACAATTCTGTCATTCTTACCTTCAAAATAGGTAAGGTCATGCATTTATGCTATGCTTTCACCTTTTATTTGCAGTTCTCATCCCCATTTTGTTAGAACCTATGTTAAAATTCTCAATTCTGCTGTTTAAGGAAATGTTGTTTTCTAAGGAAACTTTTTTTCTAAGTTTATTTGTCTTTTGTCTGTTTGCTTGTTTTGGTTTGTTTTGTTTGATTTTCCCAAACTCAAGGACCAAAGGAAGAATGCAAAGTCAGTGCCCAAGTGTACCTAAATCACTTTTGTCTCACCAAATTTCCAGTGGTCCAGAAATTCCATATTCTTGTAATCTGAGATTTGTAACTTGGAAAGTATTACTTCATGTACTTTTCTAATTCTCATAAAACTCTTTAGATATATCCAACCAAGTATAGGTCTTTTGTTTTCAGTATTATAACTATTAAAAGTACCTAGATGATTTCATTGTAAATAATTTTCTGGGCTTAATTTTTAATAAACTCAATTAGGTTTTGTGCAGTATGGAATAATACTTTAGAAATATTTTTTTGTCTTCTCTCAACTTCAATATTAAGATTTGCACTTGAGACTGTGACTAGGATTTAACACAATTTTAACAAACTATGTTTTTCACCAAATCATTTTAGAACATCCATTTTTATTTTTATTAAATTTGTCCATACTTGGCATAACAAAAAGACTATATAAGTAAACAGCATTCAAAATTAACACTAAATTATATTACCTGATGCTAAAATCTCACTACTTTCTAAAAAGAGTTTGATTCCCTTATTTAGATGTACCCTACACTATGTTTAAGAATAAGTTATATTTCTAACATGTTAGTTGTTTGAAAATAGAAACACATTTCAACAAAGCAACCATAATACAAAATATGGTTTGGATTTCTGACCAGTCTACAGTAGATTATGTTATTCATAATGTGGCACAAATCTCATCGAGGAATTAATTAAGTCAGATACTTTCCTATTCAGTAGATACTAGCTAAACAATTACAGTGTACTGAGAACTATACTGGCTCTTTATATAAAACTGAGAAAGAGGCAGAAGAGATGGGAGCAAGGTCTCCAGTAGTGGATTGGGGTACTAGATTTAAATTCTGGGATAGCAATCTTTTATATTTTGCCCATTTGCTTGTGGTTAGAAATTCAAAGGACTATGCCAAATTATGAGGTTGTTTTCAAAGGTTGGTAGTGATAAAGAAATATCAATTTTGCATATGATTAGGTAATTTAAATATTGGTATAATTTGGAGACATCATATACTTTAATAATTTTCTAAAGACATACAAAACATTACAGCCACAAAGATAGATATTCAGAGAACATATAATCTAGCCTTCACCATATTCAGATGAGGATATTAAAGCCCAAAGAGCTATTACAGAATGATAGAGTTTTTACATAGTAAGTTCTAGAATCCCTAAATTCTGATTTTCAGTTTAATATTATATTCAAGATACTGTGAAAATAGTACACTCTGCTTGGTGTCTCATGTTTACAATTTCATTTAACTATAATAGCAGCTATGTGTTTGAATAGCATAATCCTGATTATATAGATAAGAAAAAACTAGATTCAATGAAGTTATTTAACAAAGTTAATACAAGGCAGCTTTGAAATGAAAATACAAATTCTCTGACACCAAGCCTCAAGCCCTTTGCTGCTACACCACACTGCCTGATAGGCCACTTTGCTGAATTCTACAAAACATGGAAAAAGAAGCGAAAAACATAGTTTAGGACTCAGCAAAAAAAAAAAAAAAAAAAAAAAAAATGGTGATATAGCACTTCTTGTATTATCCTATTATCCTGGGTAGAGCTTGAACCCATTCTACTAAGTATCACAAGAATGGAAAAAAAGTACCACATGTACTCATAATCAAATTTGTATTAACTGATCAGCACTTAAGTGCATATATAGTAGTAACATTCATCAAGTGTCAGGCAGGTGGGAGGGGGCGGAGGGGAGGGATATATATATACCTAATGGGTGTGGTGCTCACGGCCTGGGGGATGGACACACTTGAAACTCTGACTTAGATAGGGCAAAGGCAATATATGTAACCTAAACATTTGTACCCCTATAATATGCTGAAATTTTAAAAAAATAAAAAAAGAAAATGTACAATAAATTGCTGAATTAACAAGCAAAACAAATGAATTAAGAGAATTTTGCATTACTATTTTAGGTACCACTTGAAGTTTGTGAAATTATATTGTCTACTCCATCTATCATTTGGCAGAAAAATAATTACATTTTTGGAAAGGTCTTCAATTCATATTGGATATTCATTATGTGAAAAGCTACAGAAAATCTGACAGTTCAGCATGTAAATTTCAGTGTTATCCACATGTGAATGCTGTAAAATGAGGAATAAATGTGATTAAGGCACTGCTGCAACAGCTGTGTACATCATCTTCCTTATCTTGCTTCTTGTTGCTTTACAGGTTTATCAGAGAAGCTAGTTTTAAATGCAGTGTAGAGATGTGAAAATAATAGTCTATTATTCCTCCTTTCTCCTTAATTTATATGTACTCATATTTCCATGTTTTTACTAATAATTCAAAAGAGTGTACTTGTTGTATAGGTGATTTAGTGAATGCACTTTAAATTGATGTTCAATAAAACTAAGAATAACAGGACAAGTGAAATCTAACTTTTGTCAAAACCCAACTAACAAAAGCATATTAAAGACAAAATTTCAGTGCTAAATATTTCACAAATATCTTTATTTAAGGTCAGCCTAACAGATAATAAATATCTACCTTTATAATAAGGGATTACTATTTTAGATTTTGCTAAATCTATTAGAAGTATTTTGTGACATCATAAAATGGAAGGTGTAAAGTTTACCACACCAGCAGAAGCAAGACCATTTCCTCAGATGACATTGTCTTTCATTACTTGAAAGAGCAACTGTTCTACAATAATGTGAAGTTTTACAATGTATTATTAGTTGAGAATGCAACAACACTGGCCACCACAGGAATCAGGGAAAATGAAAATATGGGTCACTTAAAATAGTTAGCCTGAAACAAAGGTTAATTTTTCACTCCTTAATTTAGCAATGTGCTTTATTTTGAAGAAAATGGCAGAAGAAAATAATTCTCCTTAATGGGAAATATTATATTTATTCCTATTTTAATAACTCGCATTTGATAACTATTAACAGATCTTTATTTAGAGTTAATTGAAAGCATGGCAATGTAATATATCTACTCTTATGATTTTGTCCAAATAAACCTTCTCCTGGGAAAGGGATAAAAGCATGGGTGTCCCTACAATGTCTTCGTTTAACACAGTTATTGAGCATTGTTTCTCAATATATTGCTACATACCACAAATTTAGTAGTTAAAAAAACTCGTCATTCTCTCTTCCTTCATGAAATATAGAGCTAGTGGTGAAAAATGCTCACATTCCCTAGCCCACTTTCATTAGCTTAAGCCATAGATGTGAAGGAAGCTTTTCCTGATTCCAGAAGGAAAGAATCTCTACTCTTCTAGAAACTTTATTAGTTTAACTGTTTTCCAAAAGAGGAAGCATTTCTCCTACAACTCAAGACTACCTAGATGAGTACAGAAACTAAGTTCAGAGAAAACAAACAAGAACTGTCTAATAAAAGGAATAAATACATTAAAAATTACTTTGATGCAGAAAATGTTTTTAAAATGAGTAAATGCACAAAATGCAATCAGAGAGAAAAATAATCAGAGAATTCTTTACATAATATAAAAAGGCTTGAAGTTATAGAAAAATATGAATTTTCAAAATAATAAATGGTTCTGTTCAGGTACAGTTAGGAGGTGTGTGTGCGTGTGTGTGTGTGGTTGTGTGTGTGTTTTGATCTAGATATTTAGATTTAGATGCAAAGGCACTCATTGAAATCTATTTAAAATATTTGACAATTGAGGGGCAAAGATAATGGGAATGATTTTGGAGAATAGGGAACTGATCTAAGAAATATTTGTAAATAGAATTATAATATATTAGTAATTCACTGGATGCTGAAGAATTTTGTAGAGAGGACTGCTTCACAGAAAATTTTGATATGTCTACCCTGGAAAAGTTGCAGATGGTGATGTCATTTACGTTTATGAGAAATTGGACAGGGAAAATGGAATGATGTACATGCTTATTAAAAGAATAAGAAAAGTTATAGACAAATAGAAGATAGCTTGCTATGCAGATATAGATATAGAAATTTTGGATTGTGTTTGAGGTATTTGTATGTCAAATAGCTTGAGACAATGATAATAAGCCATATTAGTAAAGGACCTCAAAATCAAGGTTTGGTTTGGACACATGAATTTTAAAAATCATTAATACAAATGTAGTAGTTGAAGCGGTACAAATAGATGTCATTTCTCAGGAAGAATAAATGCAGTGAAGAGAGTAAGGATTTCAGGTTTGGACTACAACACTAACTTTAAGAAACATGAATCATAAATATTGAGCACTCCAAGTGGGTGGAGGAATCCCAAAATAGAACAGTATTGCAAATGGCAAAAAAGGAGAGTGCTCCAAAAAGAGAGTAGTCAACAGTGTCATATGCTGGAGAAATATTAAATAACATGACCATAAAAATAGTTTAAAATGACATATAGAGGTCAATTGTGACCTCAGTTATACACAAGTTATTTTAGCTTCACAAATAAGGAGATCAGGAGCATTGCTTGTCACTGTAATATATTTGCCAATCAGGGGATGCATAGAGAAGGAAAACAATGGGATTTGAACCAACAAACAAACAGAAAAACAAATACTCTGAGAAAAAAATGCAAACTCAAAAATACACAGCTGGGAACTAATAGAAAGTTTTACAAACAAGATTTGTCTGACTACACATAGTTAGTATGTGCCTCTTCAATGGAGAGGAACCAGAGTAGTAAGAAGATACTCACATTTTGAACAGATTGTCTAGGACAGAATGCAGGGAAACAATGGGAGCACCAAAAAATGGATAAGGAGGAGATTCAGGACAACTTTCCTGGCCAGTGACATGCTAAGAGTTAGGAGAAGCTCCTGGATGTGGGAAAATGATAAAAGTGAAGCCCTTGTATTATGGAGCTCAAACAATCCTCCCGCCTCGGCATCCCAGAGTGCTAGGATTACAGGCCTGAGCCACCACACCCGGCTGTGGATTTAGTTTTCTAGTATTTTGTTGAGGATTTTTGTGCTGATGTTCATCAGGGATAGTGGTCTGTAGTTGTCACTTTTTTGTTGAATCCTTCCCTGGCTTTGGTATCAGAGTGATACTGGGAGCACCAGGGCTCCATACTACAAGATGAGCTTTTATGATCTTGGCTACAGGAGAATTTCCTGACCTACACAGGTCTCAAGGGAGTGGCCTGGAGATTGCAGAAAGACATTGTTCCAGAAAAGGAACTCAACACAGAATCCCACAGGCATGTGAGCTTAGAACAGATTAAGCCAGGTGCTATTCTGAAAATATAGACACCAGGGAACTTTGGTTCCATTGCACAGCTCCGAGGAGGGATAGAGGAGACCGGACACTCTCATGCACCCCTGGGAAGGTCCCTACCACTCTTCTGCAAGCTGATGTTGAGACTGAGACATGAATGAACAGCATTTTCCACAGTTTCTCACCCACACTACTTGTCTGAGTGGGGCCCCAGTCTTTCCAGTCACAAGGTCCAAGGTGCCCTTTTTAGAGCTTAACACTGGGCTGTGTCCTGACTTCAGGCTCGGTTTAGGCTCACATGACTGTATCCCCCACCTGGCTGGGGAGGGGCAGGAAAAACAGGTTTTCCATCATGTATCTGGAACAGTGTCCATCATACTGCAACCAGCTGCTGTGGGACCAAGTCTTGAGTGAACTTCACTTCCCACAGTTTCCTGCCAGTGTAACCTGCCTTAGAAGGGCCCCATCCTCTCTGATTAGAGGCTCAAGGTGCCATTTTGGGAGTTTAAAGTTAGGCACCACTCTGCCCTCTGTCTGAGTTAAGGCTTACTCAGCTGTAGCCCTGCCCAGGTGAGAAGAGATAGGGGGGCACAGGTTCTCCTGCATACTCCTAGGACAGTTACCACCACCCTGTAGTGAGACTGAGATGTGAGCTGAACAATTCATTGAAGGAAATGCAAAACACATTTGAAAGCCTCAAAAGACCAAATAGAAGAAAGAATTTCAGAACTTGAAAACAGGTCTCTCAAAATAATCCAGTCAGACAAAAATGAGCAAAAAAGAATGAAAAAGAATTGACTAAACCAGGAAGAAATAGAACTCCAGGACAGACCAATAACAAGTAGTAATATTGAATCAAGGATAAAAAATGGCCAAACAAATAAAAAAAAAGCTCATGACCATAGGGATTCACAACCAAATTACCAGAACTGCAAAGAAGAACTGGTACAAATTGTACTAAAACTGTTCCAAAGATTTGAAAAAAAGAAATCCTTCCTAATTCATTCTATGAAGCCAGTATCACTCTGATACCAAAGCCAGGAAAGGATTCAACAAAAAAGTGACAACTACAGACCACTATCTCTGATGAAAATCAACACAAAAATCCTCAACAATATACTAGAAAACTAAATCCACGGCCAGTTGTGGTGGCTCATGCCTGTAATCATAGCACTCTGGGATGCCAAGGAAGGAGGACTGTTTGAGCTCAGGAGTTCCAGACAAGCCTGAGCAAGAGTGAGACCCGTCTCTACTAAAAATAGAAATAAATTAGCTGGACAACTTTATATATATATATATATATATATATATATATATATTAACCGGGCATGGTGGCACATGCCTGTAGTCCCGGCTACTTGGAAGGCTGAGGCAGGAGGATCACTTGAGCCCAGGAGTTTGAGGTTGCTATGAGCTGGGCTGATGCCTCGGCTCTCTAGCCTGGGCAACAAAGTGAGACTCTGTCTCAAAAAAAAGAAAAAAGAAAAAGAAAACTGAATCCAATAGCACATCAAAAGAATAATTCACCACAGTTAAGGATAATTCATCCACAATTAAGTGAATTTTTACTTAATTGTAAAAGTAATTTACAATTAAATTGTAAATCCCAGTGATGCAAGGGCAATTCAACATATGCAGCTCAATAAATGAGATTCACAACATAAACAGAATTTAAAAACATAAATAAGTATCTCAATTGCTGTGGAAAACTCATTTCATAATATCCAGCATCACTGCCTGATAAAAATCCTCAAAAAACTCAGCATAGAAGAAACATACCTCAAAATAATAAAAGCTGTATGCGACAATCCCAGAGCCAACATCATACTGAATGGGGAAAAGTTGAAAGCATACCTTATGAAAACAAGAAACATCACAAGAATGCCCACTTTCACCCCTTCTATTCAACGTAGTACTGAAAGTTCTAACCAAAGCAATCATGTAAGAGAAAGAAACAAAGAACATCTGAACTGAAATAGAGGGAGTCAAATTATCTCTGTTTGGTGATGGTATGATCTTATACCTAGAAAATCCTAAGGACACATCCAAAATACTCCTAGCTTTGATAAATGAATAAGCAAAGTGTCAGTTTATAAAATCAATAGATGAAAATCAATAGCATTTCTATACACCAACAATGACCAAGCTGAGAACAAAATCAAGAATGCAATCCCACTGACAATAGCTGCAATAAATAAAAATAAAAACCTAGTAATTCATTTAACCAAGGAGATGAAAGATCTCTACAAGGAGAACTACAAATCACTGATGTAATAAATTATATATGACATAAACAAATTGGAAAGCATTTCATGATCATAGATTGGAAGAATCAATTTTGTTAAAATGATCATACTGCCCAAAGCAATCTACAGATTCAATGCAGTTCCTATGAAAAAATGATGTCATATTTTACAGAATTAGAAAAAAATAATTCTAAAATTCAGATGGAAGCAATAAAGAGCCCAAATAGTCAAAGAATTCCTAAGCAAAAAACAAAACAAAACAAAACAAACAAACAAAAAAACTAGAGGCATTGCATTACCTGACTACAATTTAAACTATAGGGCTATATAACCAAAGTAGCATGCTAATGGAATGAAAGTAGACACTTTGACCAATGAAACAGAATAGAGAACTCAAAAATAAAGCTGAATACCTATAACCAACTTGACCTTTGATGAAGCAGACAAAAACAAACACTGGGGAAAGGACACACTATTACAATATTACAAATAAATGGAGGTGGGAAAATTGAATAGCCATATGCAGAAGAATGAAAGTGGATTCCTATCTCTCACCATATACAAAAATTAACTCAAGAAGGATTAAAATTTTAAATGTAAGCCCTGAAACAATAAAAGTTCTGGAAGGAAACCTGGGAAAATCTCATATGGACATTGGCCTAGGCAAAGAATTTATGACTAAGACTCAAAAAGCAAATGCAATAAAAATAAAAATAGACTAATGAGACTTAATTAAGCTAAAAATCTTCTACATAGCAAAGGAAATAATGGAAAGAGCAAACAGACAACCTACCTAATGGAGGAAAATATTCCCAAACTATTTATCTGACAAAAGAATATCTGAATCTATGAGGACTC
>CAUYRT010060275.1:0-20337 GCA_963574885.1 Lepilemur ruficaudatus
CCTGTAATCCCAGCTACTCAGGAGGCTGAGGCAGAAGGACTGCTTGAGCCCAGGAGTTTCAGGTTGCTGTGTAGGCTGACACCACAGTACTCTAGCCCAGGCAACAGAATGAGACTGTCTCAAAAAAAAAAAAAAAAAAAAGACCAGCCTGCGCAACATAGAAAGGCCCTATCTCTACAAAATTTTTTAACAATTAGCCAGGCATGGTGGTGCATGCCTACAGTCCTAGATACTTGGGAGACTGAGGCCGGAGGATCACCTGAGCCCAGGAGTTTGAGGCTGCAGTCAGCTAAGATCAAGCCTGTGACTAGCCCCTGCACTCAAGCCAGGGTGACAGAGTGAGACCCTGTCTCAAGAAAGAAAGAAAAGGAAAGAAAGGAAAAGAGAGGAGAGGAAGGAAAGAAAAGAAAGGGAGGGAGGGAGGGAAAGAAAAAGGAAAAAAAGAAAGGAAAGAAAAGTAATTAGACAGACCTAAGCTCAAATTCCAGTTCTATTCCTTAGAAGCTGGGAAGTCTTGCCAAGTGATAACCTGAGTCTCTTCCTCAGCTATAGAAAAAGATGCCACCACCTACATCACAAAGTTATGAGAAAACTATTGAGAAATTGCATATAAAGGACTGTTAAATAGAAGGGGCTCATTAAATGTCAATTCCTTTAGTCCTAGAAGCTCCTTAGACTGAAAGACCATCTCTCATTAATCTCTATCATAAGTCAGTTCCAAGCTCTACTAAGGGATGGGAAGAGTCATTCCTCCCCTCTAGAAGGTCACAGTCAAAAAGGGGAGATAACTGCAATACAGTATGGGACTTACAATGACAAAGATGCACAGAAAAAGTACCTAATTTTTATTTTTTTATTTTTTTATACTTTATTTTATCTGCAGGTGCATAGGTACCTAACTGAAGTAGGGGGAGTGGTTATCAGGGAAGGCTTCCCGGAGGAAAGGGGACATCTAAGGTAAGCCATGAAGGATTGAGTGGAATTTAGCAAACAAAGAAGGGGGAGAAGAACATTCCTTGCAGGTGGGACAGCCTGAATAGGAAAGGGGAGAGGCTACAACTAGTTCAGCAGGACCACAGCACAAAGTGCATGGTATGGTGAGGAATGGTAGGAAAGACTCGGAAAGCTGGCAGAGCCGGAGAATAGGAAGCCTGTGTGTGGGCCAAAGAACTTGGACTTTATCATGTAGACAGTGGGGAGGGAGCCACTAAGAGCTTGTAAGGTAAATTCAGAGGTAGATTCCTCTCGTACAGAAGATGGATTCTAGAGGGACAAAACTACTAAGCAGAGAAATAGCACCCAGCACAGTGCCCAGTAGATAAGGCAGACTGTCTAAAATCAAATTCAACCCAAGTTCCTTAAGACAGCCTGGTACTGAGGAGAGAACCATTGGTCACACAGATCCAGATTATTTGAGGGGAGCAATTCACTCAACTGCTCTGTTTCCTCGTCTATAAACTGAGTACAACAATGCATCTTCATGCATGGCAAAGCACCAGGGTCAAACTTCGGTTGCCTTCCCCACATAGGACCATGAATGCTGGTACTCAATCAAAGGCTTTCTGATTTTTGTTGGCTTATAAACCCTGCTTGTAAAACCATCTCACAGGGCTTCCCCTACCTCAACATACACAGCTATGACTAAATCCTACATATTTTCATGATTCAGATCAGCTTCATCTGAATTCCCAGACTGGGGTATAAGATCCCTTCTCTAGGTGCTCACAAAACCCTCTGAAGTCTAGGCTAAACCTAGCATATTATATTGAAACCAACTGTTAAAGTGTTTGTCTTTCTGTCTCTAGATGATGAGCTCCTTGAAAAGACTATTTCATCCTTAGTATGCAGCACGAGGCTTGGCACCTGGGGTTTCAGGCAATGCTGTAGGCTGAACTGACCAGCAGGTTAAAGGGGCACAGGAACAATGGGCAGGATCCAGAGAGAGGGAAGGAAGAAGTCAGAGGCAATCATACCCCACCTCAGGAGTGACTCAGGCCCCTCGGAGGGAACTAGGAAAGAGTAAGCCCAGCTGAGGAGATGAGGAAATGGGGAAGAGGCCTCCCCCACCCCCTTTCCTTCAGTGAAAATACAAGACTGCCCTCTCTGTTTCACAGAGGGGCTGTGTCTTCAAAGTCCCCCTTCCAACAACCAGACTTCCCTACCTCACCACCCCATTCATCAGACCTAGGGCTACAGAGGAGGGGAGGTGTCTGTATCCCTCCCAGACTCTCTACCCCTAAGGGACCAATGGTCTCTACCTGAACCCCTGTCCATTCAATCCTCCTGAATATCTGGCCTGTAGCTGGAGTTTCACATCAAGGAGCTGGGATGACCTTAGGTATCATCTCATTCAATCTTTCACTTCAGGGTCAGGCACAGTGGCTCATGCCAATAATCCTAGCACTTTGGGAAGCCAAGGTGGAAGGATCACTTGAGCTCAGGAGTTTGAGATCAGCCTGAGCAAGAGTGAGACCCCATCTCTACTAAAAATAGAAAAATTAGCTGGCGTGCAAGCCTGTGGTCCCAGCTACTCCAGAGGCTGAAGCAGGAGGATCACTTGAGCCCAGGAATTTGGGGTTGCAGTGAACTAGGATGACACCACAGCATTCTAGCAGGGGGCACAGAGAGAGACTTTGTCTCAAAAAAAAAAAAATCTTCAGAGAAACTGAGGCATGGAAATGGGGAAAGCCACTAGCTCAAGGGCACATAACATACCAAAGCCAATGCCTAAGGCTTAAACCCAGATCTCTTGACCGGTGGTCTGAAACTCTAACATGCTAATGCCACAGAAACCTCTCAGCATGCTCTAGGCATGATCGCTCCTGCTAATCACCCCTGAACCTCAGGTGTATCCCCCTCCCCTAAACTCTGCTTCCCTGAGGCAATCCGGCTGCGTGCCCACTTGGTACTCACAGGCTGCCTGAGTACTGGCTGCCCCCAAGGAAGCCATACTTGTCGGTCTTGCGCAGGGCCAGCCCATTTATCTCTGAGTCTGAGCCCATGGAGCTCACATCATCCGCCAAGGACTCCAACGTCCCAGACATCAGGCTCACGGAGTCCAAGTAGCTCAGAGCGTCCGGGGCCTGCCCTCGAGGCCCAGAGATGCCAGGTCCCAGGCTGGACGTGGAGCCCAAATCTTGAGAGTTTTCAGAGGGCTCCGGAGCTGGGGTCACCATCACAACAGCTACCGGAGCCTCGCAAGTCCCTGGAGGACCTGTGTCAGGCCCTGAGGGATCCTCAAGAGCCTGTCCTGCTGATGCTGATGTTGCAGCTCCATGTCCACTTGTCACCTGTCCTGCTGCACTCCGTGCAGTCACTCCTGAAGCCACTGTGGTTCCCGGCTTGGGAGCAAGTGGGGGTTTGGCGGTCAGGGCCCCAGGAGCCGTTCTGGAAGAGGCCCTAGTGGGGGTTCCGGTGGGGGTCCCTGGTCCTGGGGCGGGTGAGGGTCGAGCCTCCTCCGTCTTCGGAGAGTCTGTCCCTGGGGCCAGAACCATCGACGTCTCGGCTCCTGTCACTGCCGTGGGCACCGGGGGTTCCGGGCCCGAGGGGACCTCCGTCTTCGGGGTTTCGGGTGAGGCCTCCAGAGTCAGCACAACCACAGTGCTGCCCGCAGCGGCCGAGGTCAAGGCTGGGGTCGGAGCCGAGGTCTGGGCTGGCCCCGGGACCCAGGCGGGCCGCGCCTCCCCGGGGGCCACCAGGGTGACTGGTGCCGAAGTGGCCGTAGTCACTGGCGGTCCCGGAGCCACCACCACGACGGGCCCGGCCCGGGAACCCCGGGGCGGCGGCGAGGGGGCCGCGGGGGCGCCATGACGGCGCGGCGGGGCCACCAGGGGCGCCGGGCCCGTCTCCATGGCCGCGGGCCGCCCCTCACATCCCCCCGCCCGGAAGGCCGCAGAAGGCGCCGCCCCTCAGGCCGCCGGCGCGGCCAGCCGAGGCTGAGAAGAGGGCGAAGGGCGCGGCTCGGCTCGCGCCGGGGGCGGGACGGCTGGCGTGAGGCCGCTGGGCGAGCGGAGGCGGGGCAGGGGTCGGGGGGCGCCTGGCGCCGGGGTCTTGCTTGCGCCCTCTTACCCCCTTGCGCGCGCTCGCCGCCGCCCCCTCCCTGCCGCCTGGGGCGAGCCACCGACCCTGCGCCTGCGCAAACGCCGCAGAGCCGGCTAAGCAGCCAGCGTTTCGGCGTTCCACGCCTGCGCGCGGAGCGGCCCATCGCGCTCCTTTTTTTTTCTCCCGCCTCGTCAGAGGACTTGGACGAATAATAGGAGAGAGGGACTGGGTTTCTGCCAATCGTTGGAAGGGTGGGTGGGGCTGGAAGAGGGAAGAGGGTTGGTAATCTGGAAAGAGGAAACAGAGAAGGCGGAGGGAGAGATGACCAATCAGAAGGCGAGTGAAGGCAGGGGGAGGCGGAACGAAGGAAGTGGCTTATAGAAAAACAGGAGTCTGAACCTCCTGGCCAATAAGCATGGCTGAAGAGCAGACGAGCACGGAAGGGCGGGGAAGCAGGCAGGGGCTGGGCGAGTAAGAGGCGGGGTCTGGGGGCGAAAGGGAGCCAATGAAAAGGGCATAGGCGGAGGTCAAATTGACAGGCAGTGGTGTCCACTGGACGGTGACGGACAGCATCCGCAGTCAATAGCAAGAGCTGAGAAATTCTTTAGGTCTCCCAAGATGGTCCGGAAGGAATGACAGCTGGGAGGAGGCAGGGCAAACTTGCGATTAATTTGCCTCGTCAGCCAATGATTGCGTTCTGCCGCTTTAACAGGGTAGGAAGACAGATAGCTGTCTCAGCCAATGGTAGCATCGAAAGGGCAGGAATGCTGCCAGCAGACGGTGCCAGCCCGGGGATAGTCGGTGACAACCGGAGACTAGCGCGAGAGGGGGGGTGACAGTTGGGGACAGCGCGGAGAAAAGGCGAGGACATTAGTGCAGCCCTTAGCCCATAAGAGTGCTGCGCTGCCCTTGTTGAGTCCTTTCTGGGTCCCCATTCTCCATTCAGCTCCCGAGCACCCCCCCCCTCTGGTTGTCTATGGGACCCTAAGCCCCACCACAGATGGAGTACCCTGATCCAGTACCCTCCCAGCCTTCACCCTGCAATTATCCAATCCCTGCCCCCAGCTAACCCCAACACTCCAATCCCAGGCAACTAGAGCCAGAGCCTCAAAATCCTAAGCGACCCATCTCTTTGGAGCCCCCATTTCCTGCAGGAATCCCAAGCCCCAAGTCCCTCTCTTCAGCTCTCATCTATCTGAGCTCCTCCCCACGACCCAGACTCCAATCCCTTTAAGTGCTCCTACGATTTCTAATGGGAATCCTAAGCCCCAAATCCATGACTCCCCAATAACATGAACTCCCCATATCTGTGTTCCTATTCTTCTCAGGAACTAGGACCCCGGCCCCATCATCCCCTCTTCCCTCATAGCCACATCTCTCTGTGCTCCTTATTTTCTGCTAAGAACCCATACCCCAATCTCATGAGCTCCCTGATTTGCCCTTAGAACCACAAACATACAGACCTTACATGAGCACCAACCTTCCAACTTCTAAACACTCCCTTCTCTCTCTGACCCTCATTCTCCTGAGCCCTAGGATTAGAGGGCCCCAATTTCCATATAGTACCCACTGTCTTGGAATTCCAGGCAGATCTAGCTCCCAACTTCCCCTTTCCTCCTTGGTTTCTGAATTCTCTGAGGCTCCTCACTCCCAACTCAGACTCAAAGCCTGTGAACTACCATTCAGTGTCTGATCTCTTTCTCCTCACCTTCCACTTGACCCAAGCTTTCTGAGCACTCCTCCCATTCCCCTTTTTGGAGTCCTCCTCCCCTCCCAGGACCCAGTAATAAGTGGGCTCCTCCCTGGCCTGGACCCCCATGGTAACCGTATAAGGCAAGGCAGCTGCCATCTGAGGCAGGGAGGGGCCAGTGCAGGAGGCCAAGGGCAGCTGCTAAGTTTAGGATGGCTCCTTCTGTCTTCTTAGAGGCAACAGGTGGCTAGGCCCCCCAGTGCCCAGAAAGGAAAATGTCTTAAAGGCATTGGCATGGGGCTGGAGGAGGGGGAAGGGAGAAGGCAGCTTGCTGAGGACATCAAGTCCTAGAGGGAGCAGGAGGAGGAGATGGGTGTCCTTGCCAACCTGGGGCTTCCTCAGCCACTATTTCCCCAGACTTCTGCTGCATGGAGGGCACTGGGGGCTCAGAGGAATAGGAGAGGGGACCTCAAAGTCACATAGTCAGCCAAGCTGGTTCTTTCCCAGAATAAAGAGAAGTCACTGAGCATCCTAGCCACCTACGAAGAGGGAGCCACCTAGGTTCCCTCTTGCTGTCTTTGCTTCCCTTCCTCTGAGTTCCAGCCTCCACAACAGTACTGAGAAAAATGATTCTAGACTCATACTATACCATGTCCTTCTCCTGCTTCAAACCTTTCCAAGGTTCCCCAGGGTCTCTTCCCTCAGCCTGCATTGAGGGCCCTCTAGGTAGGGTCTGGTCTCCAGCCCCTTGCATCCTCTGCTCCAGCCCCATCGTAATTCTGGCAACCTGAACACCTCTTATCTTTCACTCTCCAGGCCTTTGCCTATGCCATGCCCTCCTCTGCCAGCATGCCTGCCCCTCCTCCACCTTCACCTGCTCACTTCTATGGCCTTCAGGAAGCCAGTCACATATCCCTGGACAAGGCTGCTGTGCCCTCTGCTTCTGGGCTCTGACCAGCTGGTACATCATTTTCTGCATTCCTTCCTGTCTCTATGGCTAGACTGTAAGCTGCAGCAAGGTGGGGCATACTTATTAATTATAATGCAAGTTCTGTGGGACGGGAATTACATCTCCACTTTATGGAGGGGAAACCAAGGCCCAGGGGGGTTGAAGCACAAAGCCCAAGATCACAGAGCATCTTCCCTCATAAAATCCCCCCTCTCCTTGAAGCAGGTATAGGAGACCCTTCTGATCCCCCAGCTTCCACAGATGGCTGTCTCCCACCTTAAAGCTCTGCCACTACCCCCATGCATACATACACACACTTGACCATAAACTCCACCATGTGGGGGGACTGTGTTTGCCAAAGTGCATCCACAAAGCCCAGCTCAGCACCTGGCACGCTGTAAGTGCTCAATAAATGCTCACTAGGTTTAAATCTGGGCCTACCCTACTCATGGGCACAGGTCCCTCATTCATCTCTCTCCAAGAACTGTGCCTTGCCTCTGAACCCTGGCATATTCCAGCCCCCTTTTGGGAGAAAGAACATCCCTTCCTGCCTAGGCCTAGTGAGACACACATCCTAAGACCCACACCCTCCACCCTCCCTCCCTGGGCTCCAGCTGCTTTGGGCCCTCCAAGAAAGGAGAGGCCCTGAGCTGGGCTATTTCGGTATCTGGGGTGGGCACTTGCAGGGCTAAGGTTACCCTGGTATGTTAAGGGCTCCCTGGGGCAAGACTATATAACCCCAGAGGGACTACCCCAGGCTGACTCTCTGCTTCTTTCCAGCCAGAGCCACTGCCTTGCCCCCAGGAGACCGAAGACATGGTAAGTGAGAAACCTCCAACCCCTGCCCAGATCCCTTAGACTTCAGGGCAGCCTCACCCTTTGAAAGAAAGTAGCTGGTTCCCAGTCCAACAAAAGGTAAAGAGGTGACTCCTCACTTTCTTGGCATCACTAATCAGGATAAAGACAGGCAGAGTAATGGCCTAAAGGACCCAACCAAACATAATCTACCCCAACTCTCCACTCACAGTCCCTAATCCACTCCAGTCCCTCTCAAAGCCTGCTCCATCCCTTCCTATACTCCAACTTCTTAAAGTCCTCTCTAACCAGTCAGACAAGGATTCCCACTCCATTTAATAAATGAGAAAGTAGAGGTACAGAAAGGGTAAATGAGTGGATCAGGGTCACACAGCAAGTGTGAGGCTCAGGGGAGGCAGGCTCAGGGTACTGAGAAGGGAAGTGTCTATCTGTTGGATAGGATGGAGGGATGGGGACACAGTAGCCACTGTAGGAATTTGGGAAATGCAACCAAAGCAAGCCCCCTCAGCAAAGAGGTCCCAAGGAGTAGGAGACCCAGGCCAGAAGAGTTGCTTTAGAAGGGACTTAAAAGCTTGGACAACAAAGCAAGACCCTGTCTCTACAAAAAATTTAAAAATTAGCCAGGCAAGGTGGCAGACGCCTGTAGTCCCAGCTGCTCAGGAGGCTGGGGCAGGAGGATTGCTTAAACCCAGAAATTGGAGGTTACAGTGAGTTCTGACTGGGCCACTGCACTCTAGCCTGGGCGACAGAATGAGACCCCGTCTCTGAAAAAATAAAATTAAAGAAAGAAAGAAAGAAAAAGGGAGTTCAAGAATGCTGAATCTAATCCATTGCCCGCAGATAGCTGTAGGGACTGGCCCATGGACCCCTTTGCCCAACCCTCACCCCCCAGGCACCCAAGAGGGCCAAGAGAAGGGCAGCAGCAGAGGGCGGAAGCTCCAGTGTCTTCTCCATGTTCGATCAGACTCAGATCCAGGAGTTCAAGGAGGTGAGTGAGAGGAGAGGGAAAGCAACCCCTTCTGCCCCTCCCCCCAGCTCCCTTCCTGGAATGTGCACCTGTTTGGAGGGAGGGGAAGGGTTTAGAATTCCTTCCTCCCCTCCCTGCTTGGGGTGGGAGAGGACAGCTGGCTGGGGACCAAGATCTGATCTGTCTGGGGTAGGGATGCCGACTAAGGCCTGGCCATGGGGGACCTAACCTCTCCCCACCCATGGCCTCCACAGGCCTTCACAGTAATCGACCAGAACCGTGATGGCATTATCGACAAGGAGGACCTTCGGGACACCTTTGCAGCCATGGGTGAGCCCCCACCCTATCTATAAATATTCAAAGCTGCTGAGTCTGGGGAATTCAGTTTACCCAGCTGAAAAATGAATGGGATGATCTAAATTTATGGGAAGCACAGCCCTGGCCCAAGGAGCTGCTCCAGCCCATGCTTCCCCCAACACCGTCCAGGCCGCCTCAATGTGAAGAATGAGGAGATAGACGCCATGATGAAGGAAGCCAGTGGTCCCATCAACTTCACCGTCTTCCTGACCATGTTCGGGGAGAAGCTCAAGGGTGAGTGAAGTGTCCTGGGTCCAAGCCCTCAGCTGCCTCTTCCCAGACCCTGAAGGGACCCTTAAGCCTCATGTGCCCTCTGACCGCCCCCCAGGTGCCGATCCTGAGGATGTGATCACTGGAGCCTTCAAGGTCCTGGACCCTGATGGGAAGGGCACCATCAAGAAGCAGTTGTAAGTGCTCACCAGGTGTTCCCACACAGAAAGCCTCCTTAAATTCCAACCAAGGCTTAGGCACTGCCAGAGGTGAGGGAGAAGTTAGGAAATGGGCGGTCAGATTGCATTTTCACATATATGTGGGGAGACGGGCAAAGAGGCCAAAGAGCTTAGAAAGCCAATGAGGGCTCTAGAGTGACCGTGGTTTCCAGGGGACATCAGAGGTAGCAACGGGGATGAGGTGGGAGGGAGTGGAAAGGAAGCGTGAACCCAATCTCAGTTCCCCATGTTACCTCTCTCCAGCCTGGAGGAGCTGCTTACCACGCAGTGTGACCGCTTCACCCCGGCGGAGGTGAGTGAGGGAGGGGCCGGGAGAAGCGAAGTGGGGAGGGTGGGGAGCGGAGCTTAAAGGCCGGTAGGAGATGTCCCTGCGTCTTCCCACAGATCAAGAACATGTGGGCGGCCTTCCCTCCCGACGTGGGCGGCAACGTAGACTACAAGAACATCTGCTACGTCATCACGCATGGCGACGCCAAGGACCAGGAGTAGGAGGCCTTCTTAGGTTTCTACTGGCCAATGCTTCCGGCCAGGCCGACCCCCACCCGACTCCCAATAAAGTTCAGCTGGTCTTTGTTTCTTACCCGCGCGCGCCGCAGTGTTTGTGCGGGAGGGCCTGCGGCGCGCGGGGAGTGCTACGCCCGCCGCCTGTCCCCGCTAGTTAGGGGAAGACACTCGCGTGGCCTCAGGGAAGCTCGGTTTTTATTAAAGACAGAGGTGGGGTTTAGAGGGGCGACCCGGAGAGGAGCGGCCAGTGGGGAAGTGCGCAGAGGGCGGGCGGGCCGGAGGCTACAACTCAGGCACGAGTAGAAGCGCGCGGCGGGAGGGCCTGCACGGACCGGGCAAGGGCGGCCCGACGGCTGGGGCTGCGGGGATTGGACACGGGACGGACTGAGGCGGAGCCGAGGAGAGGCGGGGCCGGGCCTCAGAGAACGTCCGACTGCTCGCCGGGAGCCTGGCTCTGCTGCATCTGGGCCTGCATCTTCTCCAGCATCTCTTGCATGCGGCGCAGCTGTGCGGGGCGAGATTGCAGGCGATGGGACAGGGCGAGGCCAGAGAGGGACCTCGAAAGGGACCTGAGCCGTTGGTCGGGGGAAAGCGAGGTGCTTGCTCACCTCTTCGTCTTTCTCGCGGATCAGCTTCTCCGTCTCGGCCAGAGGCAGCATGGGCAGCGGGATCTCTGTGGCGCTCTGGCGGGAAAGCTTACTGGGGGTAGTGGGAAGGGGGCAAGGATCAAGAAAAGGACCTGGGGTTGTGGGTAAGGGCTGAGTCAGGGCCTGGGGCGAGGTTGGTGTGTAGGAGTGGAGCCATGTCCTTGAGGTTAGGGACAGAGAAAATGCGTGGAGAAGGCAAGGTCACGCAGGGTGAGGACCTGGCCTGGGAGGCGGGGTCATGGGTGGGGGCGGAGCCTTGGAAGCACCTGGACAGTTGGCTCCTGCTCTCACCTGCGGCTGGCTCGATCACGAGCCCCAGGCCGGGCCAGGCTCTGTAGACAGCGGGCCCGGTAGCCCTCGTAGAGCACATCATGCGTCACCTCTTTCAAGTCCTGCAGGTGTGTCTGCACCAGCATCCGTCGTAGATTCAGGAAATCGCAGTGATGTGGGTTCTCCACTGGGGGGAGGACCGGCGAATGTCAGGGAGCTTTGGGTCCAACCCCACCCGTAGTGTCGGGTCTGCGGGGAGTCCTGCCGCCACTCTAGCGGAGGGGTCGCACTCTGCGGCCCAAGAACCCATCTTTTGGCTCCTATGACCGCCCAGTCCCAGAGACCACCCCCAATTCACATGCTGGGTGCGGCTGACTTGGAGGCAGCATGAGCCCCCTGCTGGTCTTACCCTCCACAGTACCCCAGGAGTAGCGGCGTCCCCTCATCGGTCGGTTCCCGCCATCCCTCACCACCTCGCAGGAACCGACGACTGCAAAAGGGATGCTTTCCTAGAAGGCAGGGGTCAGGGCTAACTGTCGGCCCCTCATGAGCAGAAACCTCTTTCTCAGATTCAACCTCCACATCCACCTCCTCTGCTTCTCTGCCCCTTCCTCCTTTGCCTCTCACACCTTCATCTCTGCATCCTGCCTTTTGAAGTCTTCATCTTCATCAGAGTCACATTCTGGGAACTGGTAGATGTTGATCTCCTCCTCTCTCAACTGGTCCCGGATCTCAGAGGAGAGAGATACAGAGACAGTTGGAAACACAGAGGCCATGATGACAGACACATGGCCAGAGCCAGTGAGATACAGAGATACTGGGTGGTCAGAGACAGACAGGAAGACATGAAAGACAGATGGTGAGAGACAGACATGAAAGGGTGACAGAAAACAAAGTCTCAGAGACATAGATGGTGTGGAACTAAGACAAGATTCTAAGATGGGCAGCCATTAAGACACCAGGAGAGAAGGCAGCAGAAACAGTGAGAGAGTGCTCTAAAGACACTGTGGTGAGGGATCATCAGCAACCTGGGGCCAAAGGGAGGCCATGATGTCCTTGTGTCTATGCCCCTGCCCTCCAGACAGGCCTCAGCCCAGTGTCTGGCCCAGGGGTTGCACGCGTACCCTATTCTGAGCCTTCTGGCAGCTTACTGCCTGCCTTCCTCAGACGCTTTCTCCCACAGTCTAGCTGGCACATCATGCTCCCAAAAGGCCATCCCAAGATCAAAGAAGTCAAAGCTGAAATCAGGTTTGGTCATATCTTTTGGCCTCACTTGGGGCTAAAGATCAGAGGCCACCACCCACCTTCTGCTTGAGGGCCTGGGTTTCCTTAGGCATCAGGGCATCTGCTTTGCCGATGACTGGGATGATGTTGACTTTCTCATGTACTGCCCGGAGGAAGGCCACATCTAGGGGCCGGAGCCTGCATCCAGGGATTGGTCAGCACCCAGTCCCAGGGCGCAGAGACCCCCAGCCCTCCCCAAATGCCCCAACCCCCAGGAGGCTCCCCAGACCCCCGGCCGAAGGGTGAGATGAAGTAGAGGCAGCAGTGGACTCGGGAATCCTGGATGTTTTTCCGGTTCAGGCCACTCTCATCCCTAAGGTACTGCTCAAATTGCTCCTCGATGAAGCGCACCACGGGCAGCCAACTGGGGTGTGAGGAGAGGGCATGCCGTCAGAGGTCAAGGCCACAGGGATGGGGGGCAAAGCTAGCCAAAACTGTGGGAGTGGGAAGTAGTTTCTCTGGTTCCAACCAAAGACATCAAGGGAGACCAGTGGGGGCACAGGGGAGACATCAAGAAGCACAGAGCATCTTGGAAGCAGAGCATTGCCTTTTGGGTTAGGGAGCCAGGACAGACCAGCCCTGTAACTGACCCTTGGTCTCCGCAGAGTAGCCACTTTGAGAGGCTGAGCCTCCATTCCCTCCCCTCCTCACCAGTCAGAGCAGTCCACTGAGTCCCCAAAGCCAGGCGTGTCCACCAGGGTGAGCTTCACCTTGATACCCCCCTCCTCGATCTCCACGCCCCGGCGCTCAATGGTCAGCGTTTGTGTCAAGCGAGCTATGGGGATAGGGAGAGGTCAGGGAGCTGGGGAGGGGTCTGCGGCAGGACTAATTTCCCTTGTCAGTATCACAGTTAATATCACCCATTTCTCAGGGGAGGAAACAGCCTCAGAGAAAAGCAGTGAGTGAGCTGCCTGAGTCCCCAGATGGAAAGGACGAGTGCAGCCTGGGGACATGGGGAGGGGCAGAGGGCACTGCCTGGAGAGGGTGGGGAGGGTCTTACCACTGGCCTCTGGCACCTGCCGATCCTCATAGAGGTTGGTGAGGAACAGGCTGTTGATGAGGGTGGATTTCCCCAGGCCTGACTCCCCTGTGGACAGGACAGGCCCAACAGGTCAGGTGAGGGGCCCACCAGGGTCTCTTGAGCACACCCCCTCCCCAGTTCCCTCTGCAAAACCCCCAGACCTGCCACCATAAGTGTGAAATCAAACCCCTTCTTGACAGACTTGCGGTGCAGCTGATTGGGGAGGGCGGCGAAACCCACATACTCCTTGTCCTATTGGTGGGGGGTGGATAATATGAGGTTGTTGGAAGAGGCAGGCAGGGCCCCCAGTATCCCTTTTCCTAGCTTGGGGGCTAGGAAAAGTCAGCCTACTGTGGGTCTACCTGGGGACCCCAGGAATAGGGGGCTGGGGGCTGAGATGCCCGGGTTCCTGGGCGTAAGGACTCACCATGGTTCCGCTAGCTGTCGCTGCACCTGCTATGCTGCCCACTTCCTCTGGTGGGACAGACAGGAAGTTGAGTGAGGCAAACAAGGGGGCGGGTGTATAGGAAGCTGAGATGCTAGAATGGCCCAGGCCCAGTAAGGTGGGGAAAGCCAAGACCAAGAACACCTGGGATTCCCACCTCCTGTATCCCTTTGCCCATCCACCCCTGTAGGAAGCTCTAACCCCTCCATTCTCCACATAACTCTATTCCAAGCCCCTCTGTAGCCCATCACTGTGGTGAGAGGTGGGGTAAGGGCAGAGCGGAAGGAAGCAGGCTGCTCTCTTTAGCAGGTGAGACAAAGACTTTAATGAGATGGTAAAAAAAAAAAAAAAAAAGAAGTTCCCAAGGTCTGAGTGGACCAAAAGCCATAATGGGATTGGGGGTGGGAGGGGCCATCAATTTTTCAGCTCATACAGTAGATTCAATGGATCCTTGAAAGGACTCCAGGTGTTTGGAAATCACTGCCCGAGACTTTCCTTCGGAATCCTATCCAAGGAACTTCCTTGCTCAAAACACTTCAGGGACTCCCCAGTGATTCAGAATCAAATTCCAAGTTCCAAAGCCTCCCTCAGCCAGTCTCATCGCCTCATCTCTCACTAGTCCAAAGATCCTTAGCTCTCTGCTCACATTGAGCTTTTTCTTTTTCTACAACAGGTGAACTCCTCCTCAAGGATTTGATTCAAAGAGCTCTGCCTTCTCTGTGATATCTTCCCCAACTACCCTAGGCAGAGCATTCACCCTTTAGACTCCCAGCACCTTTCACAGGCCCCTCCAGTGCCCACATCTGCTCACCTGGCTGTCTTCTACTCCTGGCTGAGCTCTCTGAGGACAGGGACCACATCATCTTAATTTCTATATCCCCAGTGTCTTGTACAGGGCCTGGCACAAAGAAGGTGCTGATAAATAATATGCTAGATGCATGAATGCATGAAAGAATGAGTAAACAAAGTAAACCAGATACAAAGGCTGGGAGGCTGCAGAACATATGAAAAATAGCCTTGCTATGGAGTCAGAAATAACCCACCAAATCTCACCTCTACCACTTACTGTGTGACCTTGGGCAAGTCATCTGACCTCTCTGAACTCCACTTTCCTCATGGTAAAGTGAAATACACACATTTCAGCTTTGTTATCAGGACTCAGAGTGGTTTCAGATGACATGGGCTTTGGAGTCAATCAGTTATTTCTTTCTTTTTTTTTTTTTTTGACATAGAGTCTCACTCTGTTGCCCAGGCTAGAGTGCCGTGGCATCAGCCTAGCTCACAGCAACCTCAAACTCCTGGGCTCAAGCAATCCTCCTGCCTCAGCCTCCCAGTAGCTGGGACTACAGGCATGTGCCACTGTGCCTGGCTAATTTTTTCTATACATTTTTAGTTGGCCAATTATTTCTTTCTCTTTGTAGTAGAGACAAGGTCTCGCTCTTGCTCAGGCTGGTTTCGAACTCCTGATCTTGAGCGAGCCACCTGCCTCGTCCTCCCTGTGTGCTAGGATTACAGGCATGAGCCACCGTGCCAGGCCCCTCCTTTTGGTTTTATTTATTACTTCCCTTTTAGCCCCTGTTATGGACTGAATTGTGTACCCCCCAAAATTCATATGTTGAAGTTCTAACCTGTATTAAGGAGGTAATTAAAGTTAAATGAAGTCATAAGGGTGGGACCCTAATCCAATAGGACTAGTGTCCTTATAAGGAGAGGAAAAGATACCATGTGCTTGAAGTCCCTGCTACTTGAGCCCAGGAGTTTGAGGCCAGCCTGGGGAACATAGGGAGACTCCATCTCAAAAAAAAAAAAAAAAGAGGAAAAGACACCTTCTCTGTCTGTGTGTGTGCATGCACAGAGGAAAGGCCATGTGAAGACACAGCAAGAAGGCAGCCATCTGCAACCCAAGGAAAGAGACCTCACCGGACACCAACCCTGCAGGCACTTTGATCTTGGTGCCTCCAGTCTCCAGAACTGTGAAAAAATAAATATCTGTTGTTGAAGCCGCCTGGTCTGGGTTTTCTCTCATGGCAGCCCCAGGCAGACTAATAGAGCCCCACGGTCCATTCCTTTCCCCTTCCTGCACTAAGGCAACCACTCTAATGTGCTTAACGTGTACTTTTTTGGTTTGTATGCATTTTGAAAAATGTGTAATGTACAACAGGTACATTTTAATGTACATGAACAACATTTATACAAATGGTCATTCAGATAATTTTTTAATTCGGCATTATTTTTTGCAATGTGTCTATCTCATCCTTACTTCAACCTCATGTCTAGTACAGTTTCCCTCCTGTAAACTTAGAAGAGTTGCCTCTCCGGGCCTTTCTTTCCTCATCCATCAGATGGCATTGGAAGCACCTGGCACACTGAAGTCACAGAGGTTTTGCAAAGTACATGTCATTATAGAGATTTATAGTCATTAAAAGCTGTGTAGGCTGGTCACAGTGGCTCATGCCTGTAATCCTAGAATTCTGGAGGCAGAGGCAGGAGGATTGCTTTAGGCTAGGAGTTCAAGACCAGCCTGAGCAAGAGCAAGACCCCATCTTTCCAAAACACAGAAAAATTAGCTGTGGTGGCAAGTGTCTGTAGTCCTAGCTACTACAGAGGCTGAGTCAGGAGGATCACTTGAGCCCAGCAATGTGAAGTTTCAGTGAGCTATGATGATGCCACTACACTCTACTCCAGCTGACAGAGAAAGACCCTGTCTCAAAAAAAAATATATAGAGCTGTGTGAGTTTCCTAGCTGTGTGATCTTGGACATTTTACTGTAACTTCTGTGTTCTCTGTGACTTGGATTCTTCACCTGTTAAATGGCACCATTAATAATTCTACATCATAGAGTCATAATAAAGATTACATGGGTATACACCCTCCCCCCCCACCGCTGCTAAATTTGACTGGCTTTTAAAAAAATAAAATAATTAAGAAAAAAGATTATATGGGTTAATATTGCAGTCCCCAACCCCTGCAGTCCCCAACCGAACCAGTACCTGTTACTGGTACTGGTCCATGGCCTGTTAGGAACTGAGCTGCACAGCAGGAGGTGAACATCAGGTGAGCAAGCAAAGCTTCATCTGTATTTACAGCTGCTCCCTATCACTGGCATCACAGCGTAAGCTCCACCTCCTGTCAGATCGGCCGGTGGCAATAGTTTCTCATAGGATCGTGACCCCTACTGTAAACTGCAAATGGAGGGATCTAGGCTATGTGCTCCTTATGAGAATCTAATGCCTGATGATCTGTGTGGAGCTGAGGTGGTGATGCTAGCGCTGGGGAGCAGCTGCAAATACAGATTCTCATTAGCAGAGCAGTTTGACTGCACAATACATGTAGTGTGCTTGACTCACCCTGAAACCGTCACCCCTCTGTCTGTGGAAAAATTGTCTTCCATGAAACCAATCCCTGGTGCCAAAAAGGTTGGGAACCGCTGGGTTAATATACATAAAGTTCCTAGGATATGAGATGAGCTCACACAAAATGCTACTTAATACCATTACAGGAGGTATGGAGTGTGACAGTGCCACCAGCTCAATTCTCGTGACCACTCTTCTCGATTAGTTGCTGAGCATCCAGACAGGGTGAATCAAGTCACAGTTGCAGCCTTCTGAGGAGAGAGACAGCCACAAGTAAGTGTGACACACAGCATTCGTGCTACAAGTAAAGGAGGACAAACAGAGTGCTTAGAAATAAGCAAAGGGAAGGGCTAATTATCTCTCTCCTGACCCCACTGCAGCCCTTCCTCCTGCATTTCTCATCAGACTGAGCAGTCCTATGGCTTAGTTAAAACTCTGGGCTGGGCATGGTGGCTCACGACTGTAATCCTAGCACTTTGGGAGGCCAAGGCTGAAGGATTACTTGAGGCCAGGAGTTTGAGACCAGCCTGGGCAATGTCTCGAGACCCCTTCTCTAAAAAAATTTTTTTAAAATTAGCTAGCCATGGTGGCCAGCGCCTGTAGTCCCAGTTACTCAGGAGGGTGAGGCAGGAGGATTGCTTGAGCTTAGGAATTTGAGGTTAGAGTGAGCTACAACTGCACCACTGCAATTGAGCCTGGGTGACAGAGCCAGATCCTGTCTCCAAAATAAAACAAAAAAACCCTCTGAACTCGTGCCACCCTCACTCTCCACAAGTATAGCCAATTGGTTTCCAAGTCCTGCCTATCCATCAGAAAAATTGGTCCCATTTCTCCACACCCTCCACTTTGCCTATCCTGGGTTCAGACTCTGATCAGCTCTGCCCTGAGTTACTCAACAGCCTTTAAGAAAATAACATGTATGGGCTGGGCTCAATGGCTCATGCCTGTAATCCCAGTACTTTGGGAGGCCAAAGTGGGAGGATCACTTGAGGCCAGGAGTTCAAGACCAGCCTGGATAACATATTGAGTTTCCGTCTCTACAAAAAATTTTTTTTAGTTAGCTGGTGTGGTGGTGCATGCCTTTATTTCCAGCTACTCGGGAGGCTAAGGCAGGAGGATCACTTGCACTCACGAGTTCAAGGTTACAGTGAAAGCTATGATCATGCCACTGTGCTCCAGCCTCAGTTACAGAGCTAGACCCTGTCTCTAAAAACAGAAACAACTAAAAAAAACCCCAATATGTGTATCCATCTATTTATTATACAACCAACACGTGTTCTCATAGAAAAATTATGAAATGCAAATTAATTAGAAAAATTTAAATCTAATATCACCAATATAACCTCATTTTTATATACGCATTCTCCTATGCATATATGTATATATACATACTGTATATATTTATAAAAATAAGGCAACACTATAACTTCATTAGGAAACCTGCTTTTGTCACTTCATATGTTCCATACATATTTCTATGATTATAAATGCCTATCTACATCATCATTTTTATAGATGCTTAGTATTTAGGTTGATTACTAATCTTCACTATGATAAACAATGCTGAGCTGGGATGAACATGTTGGTGGTGCTATTAATATCATTGTGCACTTGTCCAACCATTTCCTTGGGCTTAATTTCTATAAGAAGAATTACTGAGTCAAAGGAAGTCAGATATTTAAAGCATTGTTCATTTTAACACATTACCCTGCAGAAAAAGCTCTTCACTGGTCATTGTGTTAAGTGTAGAGTTGACATGAACTAACAGCAACACTATTATCCACGTACATGCTTATTGATTCCAACAAATCATGGCAAATCATTCATATGAGGAGGTTTGGGGTCTGTTTAGTTGAACAAAGGAAGACTCCAGGCTGGGTGCGGTGGCTCACGCCTGTAATCCTAGCACTCTGGGAGGCCGAGGCGAGAGGATTGTTTGAGCTTAGGAGTTTGAGACCAGCCTGAGCAAGAGTGAGACCCCGTCTTTACTAAAAAAATAGAAAGAAATTAGCTGGACAACTAAAAAAAAAAATATGTATATATATATATATATGTATGTATTTAAAAAATTAGCCAGGCCCAGTGGCACATGCCTGTAGTCCCAGCTACTCAGGAGGCTGAGGCAGGAGGATCACTTAAGTACAGGAGTTTGAGGTTGCTGTGAGCTAGGCTGATGCCACGGCACTCTAGCCCGGGTGACAGGGTGAGACTCTAGCTCAAAAAAAAAAAAAAAAAAAAAAATCTTTAACCATCTAAATTAAGTATTATCATCCCTATTTTACAGTTTAGGAAAACAAAAGCTTAAGTAACCTCCTAAGGTCAAACAGCAGTTAAGCGACAAGGCCAAGAATCAAACTCTGCATGAAGGACCTTAAAGACAGTATCTGTCACTACTGAACTCTACAGAAGGTATCTCTTTCTGCACTACACTCTTATAAAATCGTGTTCATAAAGTCAACATAGAACCTATCACATCATCTGCACAACTCCATATCCTACTGGGCCACGAGCTCCCTGAGGAGTTTCTTTGCATTTCCAGGGCCTGGAACAGTGTCTAGACATTGGTTGGGGATCAATAAGTATGTGTTGATTGATTGGTGGTCACTGTTTCTTTCAGTGTCTAACATCCACACATACCAGGCACACAGAACCATGCAGACTCACTCCTACAAACTAGAACTCTTCCTGCTCTTCCACACTATTTTTTAATCGGTCCTTATAATTCTTTCATGCCCATATAGTTCTCTATTTTCAATGATTTGTGTGCTTGCCCCTTTAAACCGGTAGCACAAGGACAAATCTTGCAGGTGTTTCAACTATGTGTCCCAAAATCTTAGCTTAGCACTAAGATGCTAATAAATGCAAATTAATACACAAACTACAGTTACCCTCCCCATCATTGGCAAAGGCGCTCTCCTGTCACCAAAGGCAAGCCTGCCCAGAGTACAGATACTGGGATAGTATCCCTGGAAGGGCTTCTATATCTTTATATCTATATCTTTATCTTTAGACCCCAGTTCAGTTTCCAATCTAATAACTTCAGGCTTGTCTTCTCAAAGCCAGAGATATGACTGCAAATGAGTATGGCAGGCGGGCTGGTCATTTAGACGCCCTGGGGACTGTGTCCCCTGGAACACAGCCCCAGCTGGGGCCCCACTAGGATGGGAAACCGGGTTTAGTTCTTCAGTCTCTCCCTGGGCTTGGCCTTTGTAGGGCTCTCGACCTGTCCCTAGTCTTCCTGGCAGCCTCTTTCTTTGTGTTTGTGTCTCTTTGTCTCTGCCCGTTTCACTGACAGCAGGCTTTTGTTCTTCTGCCTCTGGGCCTGTTCCTTTCTGGGCTCCATGTTTCTTTTCTTATTGCTCCTCCAACTCTGCTTCAATGACTTTATATGTCTTATCTGTTTTGTGGACGGAAAAAATCCAAACTCTGAAATATTTAAAAGAAGTTTATTCTGAGCCAAATTTGAGGACCATGACCCGGAGCCACTCCCAAGAAACCTTGAGCAAGTGGACTCGAGGTGGTTACGTTACAGTTTGGTTTTATA